>JARQOD010010764.1:0-26038 GCA_033576555.1 Oophaga sylvatica
ATCTGTGAATTTTACGGGCCCCCTTTTAAAAAACCCCCCCCGGGGCCCTTTTGGGTTTTTTGGGGAAAAAAAAATTTTTCCCTTTTAAATTTTTTTTTCCCCTTTTTGGCCCCCCTTTTATTTTGGAATTTTTTCCCCTTTTTAAAAAAAAAAAAAATTGGTTTTAAAAACCGGGGGGGAAAATTTCCCCTTTTTTTTCCCCCCCCCAAAAAAAGAATTTTTTTTAAAAAAATTTTTTTAAAAAATTTTTTTTTTTTTAGACCCTTTAAAAAAAAGGAAAAAAAATTTTTTTTTGGTTTTTAAAAAAAGGGGGAAAAAAAAAAAACCCTAAATTTTAATTCCCTTTTTAACCCTTTTAAAAAAATTTTTTCCCCCCTTTTTAAAAAAAATTTTTTTTAAAAGGGAAAGTTTTTTTAAAAAGGCCCCCCCTTTTTTTTAAAATTTTGGGCCCCAATTTTTTTAAAGGTTTTTTTTTCCCGGGGGCCTTGGGAAAAACCCCCCAAAAAAAAATGTTTTAAAGTTTTGGAAATTTTTTTGGGGGGTTTTAAAAAATTTTTTTTTTTAAAAAAAAAAAAATTTTTGGGGGGAAAAATCTTTTTAAAAAGGCCCCTTTTTTTTCCCCCAAAAAACAAAATTTAAAAATTTTTGGCCCTTTTTTAAAGGGGAAAAAATTTTTTTTAAAGGGTTTCCCCCAAAAAAAAAAGGGGTTTTTTTTTTTTTTTCCCCCCGGGGGAAATTTTAAAATTTTTTTCCCCTTTAAAAAAATTTTGGTTTTAAATTTTTTTAAAACCCCAAATAAAATTTTTTCAAAATTTTTAAATTTTTTTTTCCCCCAAAAAAAAAATAAACTTTTTAAAAAAATTAAAAAAGGGGGAAAAAAAAAATTTTTGGGCAAAAACCCTTTTTTAAAGGGGCCCCCCCTTTTGGGGGGTTTTTAAAAATTTTTTTTTAAAATTTTTTTTTAAAAAAAATTTTTTTAAAAAAAAAACCCCAAACCCCCAAATTTTTTAAAAAAGGTTTTTTGGGAAAAATTTTTTTTTTTTTTTAAAAAAAAAAAAAAAAAAAAAAAATTTCCCTTTTTTTTTTTGGGTTTTAAAAAAACTTAAAAACCCCCTTTTTTAAAACCCCTTTTTTTTTTTTTTTTTTTTTAAACCCTTAAAAAAAACCCCCCTTTTTCCCCCAAAAAAAAAAGGAAAAAAAAAAAAAAGGTTTTTTTTTTTTAAGGGGTTTTTTTAAAATTTTTGTTTTTTTTTTTTTTTTACTTTGGCAAAATTTTTAAATTCCCAAAAAAAATTTTTTTTTTTTAAAAAAAGGGGGGGGGAAAAAAATTTTTTTTTTTTAAAAATTTTTAAAAAATTTTTTTTTTTAAAAAAAATTTTTAAATTTAAAAAATTTTTTAAAAAAAATTTGGAAAACCTTAAAAAATTTTTTAAATTTTTCCCCCCCCCCTTTTGGGGGAAAAAAAATTTGGGGGGGGAAAAAAATTTTAAATGGAAAAATTTAAAATTTTTTGGGTTTTTTTTTGGGGGGGGGGAAAAAAGGGGGAATTAATTTTTCCAAAAAATTTAAAAAATTTTTTTAAAAAAGGGGGGGCCCCTTTTTTAAAAATTTTTTTTTAAAAAAAAAAAGCCTTTTTTTTTTTTTTTAACTTTCCCCAAAAAAAAGGGGGTTTTTTTAAAAAAAAAAAAAAACCCCCCCCCCCCTTTTTTTTTTTTTTTTTGGGGGGGGGGTTTTTTTTTTTTTGGGGAAAAATTTTTTTTCCCCCTTTTTTAAAAAAACCCCCCCCCGGGGGGGGGTTTTTTTTTCCCCCCTTTTTTTTTTTTTAAAAAAAGGGGGTTTTTTTTTCCCTCTTTTTAAAAATTTTTTAAAACCCAAAAAAAAATTTTTTTTTTTTAAATTTTTAAAATAAAAATTTTTTTTTAAAACCCCCAAAATTTTTAAAAAAATTTTTTAAAATTTTAAAAAAAACCCAAAAAGGGTTCCCCCCCCGGGGTTTTTTAAAAAATTTTTCCCTTTTGTTTCTAAGGGGGGGTTTTTTTTTTTTTTTTCCCCTTTCCCCCAAAAATTTTTTTAAAAAATTTTTTTAAAATTTGGGGGAAAAATTTTTTAAAAAAAAAATTTGTAAAACCCCCTTTTTTTTCCCCCGGTTTAAAAATTTTTTTTTTTGGGGTTTTTTTTCCCCCTTTTTCCCAAATTTTTTTTTTTTGGGGGTTTAAATTTTTTTTTTTTTTTGGGGGTTTTTTTTTGGTTTTTTTTTCCTTTTCCCCCTTAAAAATTTTTAACCCTTTTTGGGCCCCTTTTTTAAAAAAAACCCCCCTTTTTGGGGGTTTTTTGGGCCCCCCGGGGAAAACCCCAAAAAAAAAAGGGGGGGTTTTTTTTTTTTTTGGGGGGCCCCCCCCCCCTTTTTTTTTTTTTTTTAAAAAAAAAAAAAAAACCCCCTTTTCCCCGGGGCCCCCCCCCTTTTTTTTGCCGGGGTTTTTGTACCCCCAAACCCCCCCCTTTTTTTTTTTTTTTGGGGGGGAAAATTTTGGGGGGAAAAAAAAAAGGGGGGGCCTTTTTTCCCCCCCTTTTAAAATTTTTGGGGGTTTTTTTTAAAAAGGGGTTTTGGGGTTTTTTTTTTTTAAAAGGGTTTTTTAAAAAAAAACCTTTTCAACCCCCCCAGGAAAAAATTTTTTTGGGGGCCCTTTTGGGTTTTTTTTCCCCCCCCCTTAAAGGTTTTTTTTAAACCCCCCCCAAAATTCCCGGGTTTTTTGGGAAAAAAAAGGTTTGGGTTTTTAAAAAATTTTTTTAATTTTGGCCCCCAAACCCCCGGGAAATAAAAAAGGGGGGGGAATTTCCTTTTTCCCCCAAAAAAGGGGTTTTTTTTTTGGGGGGTTTTTGGGGAAAATTTTTGGTTTTTAAAAAATTTTCCGGGGGTTTTTTTTTGGGGGGGGGGGGGCCGGGGTTTTTTTTTTTAATTTTCCTTTTTTAAAACCCCAAAACCCCCTTTTTTTTTTGGGGCCCCCGGGGTTTTAAAAATTTTTTAAAAATTTTTTTAATTTTGGGTGGGGTATTTTTTTTTAAGGGGGGAAAAAAAAAAATTTTTTTTTTAAAAAATTTTTTTCCCCCGGGGGTTTTTTGGGGGGGGCCCAAAAAAGGGGGAAAAAAAAAAATTTTTTTTTTTTGGGGCCCCGGGGGGGTTTTTTTCCCCCCCTTTTCCCGTAAATTTTCAAAATTTTTTTTTTGGGGGGCCCCCCCCAAAATTTTTTTTTTTTTAAAAACCCCCGGGGTTTTTTTCCCCCCCAAAAAAAACCCCCCTTTTTTTGGGGGGGTTTTTTTTCCCCCTTTTTTTTTTTTTTTAAAATTGGGTTCAGTTTGGGGAAAACCCCGGTTTAAAAACCCCCCCCCTTTTTTCCCCCAAATTTTTTTTTTTTTTTTTTTTTTTTTTTGGGGGGGTTTTTTTTTTTTTCCCCCAAATTTTTTTGGGGGTTCAATCAAAAATTTTTTTAAAAAAAAACCCCCAAAAAGGGGGGGGGGGGGGGAAAAAGGCCTTTTTTAAAACCCCCTTTAAACCTTTAAAAATTTAAAAGGAAAAATTTTTATTTTTTGGGTTTCCGGGAAAATTTTTTGGGGTTTTTAAAAATTTTTTTGGGGGGGAAAAAAAAAAAAAAAACCCTTTTTTTTGGGGAAAAAAACCCCTTTTGGGGTTTTTTTTCCCCCAAAAAAAAAAACCAAAAATTTTTTGGGTTTTTTTTTTTTTTTTCCCGGGCCCGGGGTTTTTTAAAAAAAATTTTTTTCCAAACCCCCCAACCCAAAATTTTAACAAAAAAAAAAAACCCCCCCCCCGGGGGTAAAAACCTTTTTCCCCGGGGGCCCCTTTTTTTTTCAAAATTTTTTTAAAAAAAAAAGGAAAGCCAACCCCGAAAAAATTTTTTTCCCCCTTTTTTGGGGGAAAAAAAACCCCCCCTTTTTTTTCCTTTTTTTTGTTTTAAAAAAAATTTTTTTTTTTAAAAAAAAAATTACAAAATTAAAAAGGGTTTTTTTGGGGCCCAAAAAAATTTTTTAAAAAAAAAAAAAAAATTTTTTTTTTAAAATTTTTTTGGGAAATTTTTTTGGGGGGGGTTCCCTTTTTTCCCGGGGTTTTTGGCCTTTTAAAAGGGGGGCCCCGGAAAAGGGGTTTTCCCCCCTTTTTAAAAAACCCGTTTTAAATTTTTAAAAGGGAAAATTTGGGCGGGAAAAAATTTGGGGGCCGGGAAAAAAAGGGGGCCCAAAAAAAACCCCCCCCTTTAAAATGGGTTTTTAACCCTTTTTTAAAAATTTTTTTTCAAATTTTCGGGGGCCCTTTTTTGGGGGGGGAAAAATTTTTCCCCCCCCCCCCCCCAAAAATTTTTTTTTTTTAAAATTTTTTGGGGGAAAAAATTTTTTTAAATAATTTTTCCAAAAAAAAAGGGGGTTTTTTTTTGGGGGGCCCTTCCCCTTTGGGCCCCGCCCCAAAAAAACCCCTTTTTCCCAAAAAAAAAGGCCCCCAAAAGGCCCAAAAAAAAAATTTTTTTTTTTTTTTCCCCCCAAAAACCCCCCAAAAAAAAAAAAAGGGGGCCCCCCCCCCCTTTTTTTTGTTGGCCCCCCAAATTTCCCTTTCCCTTTTCCCCCGGGGGGGATGGGGGGGCCCCCAAAAAAAGGTTCCAAACCCCGGGGGGGGGGAAAAAACCCCCAAAATTTTTAAAAAATTTCCCCCCCCAAAAAAAAAAAAAAATTTTTTTCCCCCCCAAACCCCAACCCGGGGAAAAAACCAAAAATTTTGGGGGGTTTTTTTAAAAAAATTTTTTTCTTTGGGGGTTCCCCCGGGGGTTTAAAACCCCCCCGGGGGGTTGAAAAGGGGTTTTAAAGGGGGCCGGGGGACCCCCCGGGCCCCCCCCCCCCAAAAAAAAAGGGGGGGGGGGTTAAACCCAAACCCCAAAAAAACCCCCCCCCCCTTTTTTTTTTTTCCCCCCCCCCCCAAAAAGGGGGGGATTTTTTTTGTTTGGGGGGGGGAAAAAGGGGGGGAACCCTTTTTTAAAATTGGGGTTACCCTTTTTTTTTGGGGGGGGCCCCCCCCCCCCCCGGGGAAATTTTTTTTAAAAAAAAGGGGTTTTTTTAAAAAAGGGGGGGGTTTTAAAAAAAAAGGGGGTTTTTTAAAAAAAGGGGGGGTTTTTTTGGGGGTTTTTTTTGGGGTTTTCCCTTTTGGGGGGGCCGGGGGGGGCCCCCAAAAAAAAATTTTGGGGGGGGGGGGAAAAAACCCCCCAAAAAAGGGAAAAAAAACCCCCCCAAGGGGGGGGGGGAAAAAAAAAATTTTTTTGGGCCCCCCAAAAAAAAAAAAAGGGGGGTTTTTCCCCCCCCAAATTTAAAAAAACCCAACCCTTTTTTTCGGCCCCCCCCCCAAAAACCAAAATTTTTTTTAAAAAAAAAGGGGGGGGGAAAACCCCCCCAAAAGGGAAAAAAAAAATAAAGGGGGGAAAAAGGGGGGGGGGGGCCCCAAAATTTTAAAAAAAAAAATTCCCCCAAAAAAAAAAAAAGGGGTTTTTTTTTGGGGGAAAATTAAACCCCCCAAAAAAAAGGGGGGAAAAACCCCCCCGGGGGTTGGGAAGGGGGGGAAAGGGAAGCCTTTAAAAGGGTTTTTTTCCCCCCCCCTTTTTTTTTTATTTCCCGGCCCGGGGCCCCCCTTTTTTTTTTCCGGGCCCCCCGGTTTTTCCCCCCCCCCCCGGGGGCCCTTTTTTTTCCCCCCCCTTTTTTTTTTTTAAAATTTTTTTCCGGTTGGGGCCCCCCCTTTTTTTTTCCCCGGTTTTTTTTTTCCCCCCGGGGTTTTTTTTTCCCCCTTTAAAAAAATTTTTTTTTTTCCCCCCCCCCCCCCCAAAAAAATTTTCCCTTTTTTCCCTGGCCCTTTTTTTTTTTTGGGGGGGTTTTTCCCCTTTCCCCCCGGGGGGTTTTTGGAAAAAATTTTTTGGGAAAACCCCCAGGGTTTTTTCCTCCCTCCAAAAAAATTTTTTTGGGGGAAAAGGGGGTTTTCCCCCCCCTTTTTTTTGGGGCCCTCGTCAAGGGGCCCCCCCCCCCGGGGGGGGGCCCCCCCTACCCGGGGCCCAAATTTTTCCCCAAAAAAAAAAATTTTTTGGGGGGGGGGGGGGGGGTTTTTAACCCTTTTTTTTTTTTTAAAAGGGGGGGGCCCCTTTTTTAAAACCCCCCTTTTAAAAAAACCCTTTTCCCTTTTTAAAAAAAAAAAAGGGGGGCCCTTTTTTTTTTTTTTTCCGGGGGGGGGGAAAAACCCCAAAAAAGGGGCCCCCTTTTTTTAAAAAAAAAAAATTTTGGAAAAACCCCTTTTGGGGGGTTTTAAAAAAACCCCAAAAAAAAAAAAAAATTTTTGGGGGGCCAAAAAGGGGGTTTTTAACCAAAAAATTTTTTTTCCCCCCCCGGCCCCATTTTAAAAAAGGGGGGAAAAATTTTAAAAAAAAGGGGCCCCCCTTTTAAAAAAAATTTAAATTTTTTTAAAAAAAACCCCCCCCGGGGTTTTTTTTGGGGTTTCCCGGGGGGGCCCCCCCCCAACCCCCCCCCCTTTTACCAAAAAACCTGGGGAAAAAACGGGAAAAAAAAATTTTTTTTTTTAAAAAGGGGGGGAAAAAACCCCCCGGGGGTTTTTTTTTTTTGGGAAATTTTTTTTAAGGGGGGGGGGAAAATTTTTTTTTAAAAAAAAGGGGGGGGTTTTTTGGGGGGGGGGAACCCCCCGGGGGGGAAAAAAAAAAGGGGAAAAGGGGAAAAAAAAAAAAGGGGGGGCCCCCGGGGGTTTGAAAATTTTTTTTTTTAAAAGGGAAAATTTGGTTTTTTCCCCCGGGGTTTCCCCCCTTTTTTTTTAAAAATTTTTTAAAAATTCCCAAAAAACCCGGAAAAAATTTTTAAAAAAAAATTTTGGGAAAAAAATTTTTTTTTTTTTTTTTGGGAAAAAACCCCCCCCCCAAACCCAAAAAAAAATTTTTTTTGGGGGGGGGAAAAAAAAAAATTTTTTAAACCCAAAAAATTTTTTTTTTCCCCCCCCACCAAAAAAAATTTTTTTTAAAAAAAAATTTTTTCCCAAAAACCCCCCTTTTTTTTTTAAAAAAGGCCCCCTTTTTTTTTTTAAAAAAAATTTTTGGGGGTTTTAAAAAAAAATTTTTTTTTTTTAAAAAAAAATTTTTTAAAAAGGGCCCCCAAAAAACCCCCCCCTTTTTTTTTTTGGTTTTTTTCCCCTTTTAAAAACAATTTTAAATTTTTCCTTTAAACCCCCTTTTGGAAAAATTTTTAAAATTTTTCCCAAAAAAAAAAAATTTATTCCCAAAAAAAAATTTTTTTTTTTTTGGGTTTTAAAAAAAGGGGAAAAAAAGGGAAAAAGGCCAAATTTCCCCCCCCGGGGTTTAATTTTAACCCCCCCTTTTTTAAAAAAAAAATTTTTCCCCCCCTTTAAACCTTTTTTTTTTGGGGGAAAAAAAAAAAAAATTTTTTTTGGGGGTTTGGGTTTTTAAAAAAACCCTTTAAAAAAAGGGGGGAAAAAAAAAAAATTAAAGGGGGGGGTTTTTTTTTTTTTTTAATACCCTTTTTGGGTTTTAAAAAAAAACAAACAAAAAAAAAAACCCCAAAAAAAAAAAAAAAAAATTTTTTCCCTTTTTCCCCCTTTTTTTGGGAAAAATTTTTTTAAAAATTTTAAAAAAAAAAAAAAATTTTAAAAAATTAAAAAATTTTTTTTTAAAAAATTTTTTAAAAAAAAAAATTAAATTTTTTTAAAAAAAAAAAAAAAAAAAAAAAAATTTTAAAAAAAAAATTAAAAAAAAAATTTAAAAAAAAAAAAAAAAAAAAAAAAAAAAAAAAAAAAAAAAATTTTAAAAAAAAAAAAAAAAAAAAAAAAAAAAAAACCCCCCCAAAACCCCCAAAAAAACCCCCCCCCCCCCCCCCCCCCCAACCCCCAAAAAAACCCCAAAAAAAAAAACCAAAAAAAAAAAACCCCCAAAAAAAAAACCCCCCCCAAAAAAAAAAACCCCCCCCCCCAAAAAAAAAAAAAATTTTTTTTTTTTTTAATTTTCCCCCCCCCCTTTTTTTTTCCCCCCCCTTTTCCCCCCCTTTTTAAAAAATTTTGGGGGGAAAAAAATTTAAAAAAAAAGGGAAAAAAAAAGGGGGGGAAAAAATTTAAAGGGAAAAACCTTTTTTTTCCCCAAAAAAAAATTTTAAACAAGGGGGGTAAATTTAAAAAGGGAAAAAATTAAAGAAAGGTGGCCCCGGGGGTTAAAAGAAAAAAAAAAAAAAACCCGTAAAAAAAAAAAAAACGGGGAAAAAAAAAACCCCCCCCCAAAAAAAAACCCCAAAAAAAAGAAAAAAATTGAAAAATTTTTTTTTTTAAATTAAAAAAAAACCCCCAAAAAAACCCGAATAAAACCTTTTTTAAAAAAAAAGGGGGGAAAAAAAATTTTTTTGGGGGAAAGGCCCCCTTTTTTTCCCCCCCCCCCCCCCCCTTTTCCCCCCAAAAAAAAAACCCCCCCAAAAAATTTTGGGGGGGAAAAAACCCCCCCCCAAAAAAAAAAATTTTTCCCCCCCCAAAGGGGGGGGGGGGGGGGGGGGGGTTTTTTTGGGTTTTGGGGGGGGGGGGGGGAAAATTTTGGGGGGGGGGGGGGAAAAAAAAGGGGGGGGGGAAAAACCCCCGGGGGGGGGGGGGGGTTTTTTTTTGGGGAAAAAAAGGGGGGGGGGGGGGGGGGGAAACCCCGAATTTTGGGGGGGGGGGGGGTTTGGGGGGGGGTTTTTTCCCGGGGGGGGGGAAAAAAAGGGGGGGGGAAAAATTTCGGGGAAACCCCCCCCCGGGGGGGGGGGGAAAAAAAAGGGGGGGTTGGGGGGGGGGGGGGGAAAGGGGGGGTTTTGGGGGTTTTTGGGGGGGGCCCGGGGAAATTCCCCCCCGGGGGGGGGGGGGGGGGGGGGGGGGGGGGTTTTTTTTGGGGGGGGGGGGAAGGGGGGGGAAAGGGGGGCCCCCGGGGGGGAAGGGGGAAAAAGGGGGGGGGGGGGGGGCCCCCCCGGGGGGGGGGGCCCCGGGGGGGGGGGGGGGGGAAAAAGGGGGGGGGGGGGGGGGGGGGGGTTTTGGGGGGGGGAAAAAATTTTCCCCCTTTTGGGGGGGGGGAAAAGGGGGGGTTCCCGGGGGGAAAGGGGGGGTTTTTTGGGGGGGGGGGGCCCCCCCCCGGGGGGGGGGAGGTTTGGGGGAGGGGGGGGGGGGGGGAAAAAAAAAAAAGGGGGGGGGGGGGGGAAAAATTGGGGGGGGGTTGGGGGGGGGGGGGGAAAAAAGGGGGGAAAAAGGGGGGGGGGGGGGGGAAAAAAGGGGGGGGGGGGGGGGGGGGGCCGGGGGGTTGGGGGGGGGGGGGCCCTTTTTTAAGGAATTGGGCCCCCCCCGGGGAAAAACGGGGGAAGGGGTTTTGGGGGGGAAATTTTAAAACCGGAAAAAAAAACCCCCCCAAAAAGGGGGGGGGGGGGAAAAAAAAAAAAAAAATTTGGGGGGGGGGGTTCCCCTTCCCCCAAAAAAAAAAAAAAACCCCCCGGGGGTTGGGTTTCCCCAAAAAAGAAAAAACCCCCGGGGGGGGGGGGAAAAAAAAAATTTTTTAAAAAAAAAAATTAAAAAAAATTTTTAAAAAAAAGGGGCCCAAACCCTTTTAATTTTTTTGGAAAAATTTTTAAAAAAAAAAAAAAAAGGGGGGGGGTTTTAAAAAAGGGCCCCCCAAAAAATTTAAATTTTCCCCCCAAAAAAAAAAAATTTTTTCCCCCTGAAAAACCCAATTTTTAAAAAAAAAGGGGCCCCCTTTTTTTTCCCCTTTATGAGGTTCCCCAAATTTTTTAAAAAAAACCCTTTAAAAGGGGGGAAAAAAAACCCGGGGCCCAAAATTTTTGGGGAACCTTGGGTTTTAAAACCCCCAAAAAAAAAAAAAAAATTTTTTTTTAAAAAAACCCTTTTTCCCCAAAAAAATTTTTTTAAAAAAAAAAAAAGGAAGGGGAATTTAAAAAAAAATTTTTTTCATTTTGGGGGGGGCCCCCAAAAAAAAACCAAAAAAAGGGCCCCCCCCCTTTTTTAAAAGGAAGGGAAAAATTTTTAAAAAAGGGGGGTGAAATTTTTAAAAAGGGGGTTTAAAAAAAAAAATTTTCCCCCTTTTTTTTCCCTTTGAAAAACCCCCCCAAAAAAAAAAAAAAAGGAGGGAAACCCCCAAATTTTTTCCCCCCTTTAAAAAACCCCCCCCCCTTTTTTTCCCCCCCCCCCCCCCCCCGGGGGGGAAACCCTTTTAAAAATTTTGGGCCCCCCCTTTTTGGCCCCTAAAACCGGGAAAAAAAGGGGTTTTAAATTTTTTAAAACCCCCAAATTAAAAAAGGGAAAATTTTTTCCCCCCCGGGGAAAAAATTTTCTTTAAAAAAAACCCCCCCCCCCCAAAAAAAGACCTTTTTTTTAAAAGGGGAAAAAAAAGAATTTTTAAAAAAAAAAACCCCCCCCCCCTTTTTTTTGGAAACCCTTGGGGGGCCCCAATTTTGGGGGAAATTTTTAAAAAAAAAAAAATAATTTTCCCCGGGGGGGGGGGAACCCCTTTTTAAAAAAACCCAAAAAACCAAAGGGAAAAAATTTTTTTTCCCCCTTTTTAAAGGAAAAATCCCCATTTTAAAAACAAAAAAGGTTTTAAAAAAAGGGAAAAAAAAAAATTTTTGGGGGAAAAAACCCCCAAAAAATTTAATTTTGGAAAAAAAAGGAAAAAAGGAAAAGGGGGGGGCCCCAACCCCCGGGGGGGGAAAAAAAAAAAAGGGGGGTTTTTTTTTTTAAAAAAAAATTTTGGGGTTTTTTTGGGGGGTTTTTTTTTTTAAACCTCCCCCTTGGGGTCCAAGGGGCCCCCCCCTTTTTTGGGGGTTTTTTTTCCCCCCAAGGGGTTTTTTGGGGGCCCCCAAAAAGGGGGCCCCCAAGTAAAAAGGGTTTTTTGGGGGGTTTTTTTCCCCCAAACCCCCCCCCCCTCGGGGTTTCCCCAAAAATTTTGGGCCCCCCAAAAAAAAATTTTTCCCCAATTTTTTTTTAACCCCCCCCGGGGGGTTTTTTTTTTTTTTAAAGGGGAAAAAATTTTTAAAATTTTTTAAAGGGGGAAAAGGGGGAAAAAAATTTTTTTTTTTTTTTTTTAAAAACCCCTTTTTTTTAAAAACCCGGGGGGGCCTTTTTTGAAAACCCCCAAATTTTCCCCAACTCCCCCCCAAAAAGGCCCAAAAACCCCCCTTTTTTTTTGGGAAAGGGAAAAACCCCCCGGGGGGGGGCCCCCCTTTTTGGGGGGCCCCCTTCCCCTTTTTAAAAAAATTTTTTTTTTTTTCCCCTTCCCCCTTTTCCCGGGGGGGGGCCCCCCCCCCAAAAAGGGAAAAAAAGGGGGGAAAAAAAGAAAAAAAATTTTTTTTGGATTAACCCAAAAAAGGGTTAAAGGGAAAAACCCCAAAAAAAAAATTTTGTTTGGGGCCAAACAAAAAAAAAAATTAAAAAACCCCCCCCAAAAAAATTGACCAAAAATTTGGGTTTTAAAAATTTTTTCCCCCCAAAAAGGGGAAAAAGGGAAAAAATTAAAAAATTTTTTTAAAAAAAAAAATTTTTTTTTTCCCAAAAATTTTGGGCCAAAAAAAGGGGGAAAAAATTTTAAAAAAAAAAAGGGAAAAAAAAAAAAAAAAATAATTTAAAAAAAACCCCCCCCCCCCTTTTTAAAAAAAAAAAGGGGAAAAAAAAAGGGGGTTAAAAGGGGGGGGGGGGCCCCCCCCAAAAAGGGGGGTTTTAAAAAAAAAGGGGGGGAAAAAAAAAAAATTTAAACCCCCAAATTAAAAAAATTTTTAAAATTTTTTTTTTTTTTTTTATTTAAATTTGGCCCCCCAAAAAACCTTTTTTCCCAAAAACCCCCCTTTCCCAAAAATTTTTAAAAACCCCCCCCAAAAAAAATTTTTTTTAAAAAAAAATTTCTTTAAACCCCAAAAAAAAATTTTAAAAAATTTTAAAAAAAAAAAAACCCTTTTAAAAAAATTTAAAAAAAAAAAACCCCCCTTTCCAAAAAAAAAGGGGGGAAAATTTCCAAAATTTGGGTTGAAAAATTAAAAAAAAAAAAATTTTTAAAAGGGGGTTTAAAAAACCCCGGGGGGTTTTTGGGAAAATTTTTTTTTTCCCAAGGATTTTTTAAAACCCAAAAAATTTTTTAAAAAAATTTTTTTTGGGGGGGTTGAAAAATTTTTCCAAAAATTGAAAAAGGGGGCCCCCCCCCAAAACCCCAAGGCCCGGGGGGGGGGTTTTGAAACCCGGGAAAAATTTTTTTGGGGGTTTTGGGGGAAAAAAAAAGAAATTTTTTTTAAAAAAAATTTTTTTTTAAAAAAAATTTTTTTTTTTAAAATTTTTTTCCCCCTTTTTTTTTTCCCTTTTTTAAATTTTTTTTTTAAAAAAAAAATTTTTAAATTTTTTTGTTAAAATTTTTTTTAAAAAAAAAAATTTTTTTTTATTTTTTAAAAAAAAAAAAAAATTTTTTTGGAAAAAAGGGAAAAAATTTTTTTTTAAAAAAAATTAAAATTTTAAAAAAAATTTTTAAAATTTTTAAAAAAGGCCAAAAATTTTTAAAAATTTTAAAACCGGGTTTTAAAAATTCCAAAATTAACCCCAAAAAAAGGGAAAAAAAAAAAAATTTTTTTTGGGGGGGGGGGGTTTTTTTTTTTTTTAAATTTAAACCCCTTTTAATTTTTTTTTTAAAAAAGGGGGGGTGGGGGAAAAATTTTTTGGAAAAGGGGGAAAATTTTTGGTTTTTTTAAAACCTTTTTTTCCCCATTTTGGGGGTTTAAAGGGTTTTTTTTTTTGGGTTTTTAAAAAAAAATTTAAAAAAAATTTTTTTTTTGGGGTTTTAAGAACCCCCCCCCCCTTTTTTTTTTTTTTTTAAATTTTTGGTTTTAAAATTTTTTTTTCCCTTTTTTTTAAAAAATTTTTTTAAAAGGGAAATTTTTTTTTTTCCCCCAAAAATTTTTTAAAAAACCCCCAAAATTTTTTTAATTTTCCCTTTTAAAAAAAAAAAATTTTAAAATTTTTTAAAAAAAAAATTTTAAAATTTTTTCCCCCCCCCCCCCCCTTTTTTTTTTTTTTTTTTTTTTTTTTAAAAAAAAAAATTTTTGGTTTAAAAAACAATTAAAAATTTAATTTTTTTGGGGAAAAAGTTTTTTGGGGCCTTCCCTTTTTTTAAAAAATTTTTTTCCTTCCCAAAAAAAATTTTTTTTTAATTTTTTTGGGGGAAAAAACCCCTCCCCCTTTTTTTTTTTTTCCCCCTTTTTTTCCCCTTTTTTTTTCCCTTTTTTTTTGGGAAAAAAAAATTGGGGAAAAAAAATTTTTTTAAACCCAAAAAAAAAGGTGGTTTTTTAAAAAAATTTTTAATTTTAAAAAGGATTTTAAAAAAAAAGGGCTTTTCCCCCAAAATTTTTTTAAAGGGGGGGGTTTTTTTTTGGGTTTTTTTTTAAGTTTTTTTTTAACCCCTTTTTTTTCCCTTTTTTTTTTCCCCTTTAAAAATTTTTTTAAAAACCCCAAAAAAAAATAATTTTTTTTTTTTTAAAAATTAAAAATTTTTTCTTTTTTTTTTAAAAAACCCCGGGGGGTTTTGGGAAAAATTTTTTTCCCCCCCCAAAAACCCAAAAAAAAGGGGAAAAAAAAATTTTTTAACCCTTTTTTTTTTTTTTGGAAAAATTTTTTTTTTTAAAAAAATTTTTTTTTTCCCCCAAAAATTTCAAAAAATTTGCCCCCCCAAAAAAAAATTTTTTTGGTTTAAAAAAAAAAAAAAAAAGGTTTTTTTTCCGTTTTTAAACCCAAATTTTTCCCCAAAAAATTTTTGGGGGGGGTTTTTTTTTTTTGGGCCCCCTTTTTTTTAAAAATTTTTTCCCCCTTTTTAAAAAAAAACCAAAACCAAAATTTAAAAAAAAAAATTTTTAAAAAAATAAAAAAAAAAAAAAAATTTTGGGAAAACAAAAAAAAAAAAAACCGGGAAATTTCCCTTTTTCCCCCAAAAAAAAAAAAAAAAACAAAAAAGGAAAATTTTTTTTGGTTTTAAAAAAACCCCCCTTTTTTAAAAAAACCCAAAAAAGGGAAAAAAAAAAAGGGGGGGGTTTAAAAAAACCCCCCAAAAAAAAAAAAAAAAAACCCCCCCAAAATTTTCCCCCCCGGGGGGTTTTTTCCCCAACCCTTTTGTTTAAAAAATTCTTTTTTTTAATTTTTTTTTTCCCCGGAAAAAACCCCCCCCCCTTTTTTTTTAAAAAAAATTTTTTTTTTTTTGGGGGTTTTTTTTTTGGAAAACCCCCGGCCCCCCTTTTTTTTTTAAAATTTTTTTTTTTCCCCCCTTTTTTTTTTTTTCCCCCCAAAAAAAAAAAAATTTTTTTTGGTTGGGGGAAAAAATTTTTTCCCCCTTTTGGGAAAGGTTTTTTTTTTTGGGTTTTTTTTTTTTAAAAAAATTTTTTTTAAAAAAAATTTTTTTTTGGGGAAAAAAAAAAAATTTTTTTTTAAAAATTTAAAAACCCCTTTTTTCCCGTTTTGGTTTTTTTTTCCCCCCAAGGGGCCCCCAAACCCCCCCCCGGGGCCCCTTTTTTTGGGGGCCCCCTTTAAAAAGGGGGTTTTTTCCCCCCCGGTTTTCTTTTTTTTTTTTTTATACCGGGGGGCCCCCCCTTTTTTGGCCGGCCGCTTTCCCTTTTAAAAAAGGGGGGGTTTTTTTTTCCCGGGGTTTTTTTTTGGGGGGGGGGCCCAAGGGGGGGGGGTTTTTTTTTTTTGGCCCCTTTTTTTTTTTTAAAAAAAAAAAAAAAGGGGAAGGGGGGGCCCCCCAAAAAAAAAAATTTTTGGGGGGGGGGGGGAAGGGAGGGGGCAAAAAAACCCCGAAAACCAATTTTGGTTTTGGGGGGGGGGGGGGGGGTTTAATTTTTAAAAACCCCCGGGGGGGGGGGGGGGCCCTTTTAAAAGGGGGGTTTTTACCAAAGGGGAAAAAAAAAAAGGGGGGGTTTTTGGGAACCCGGAAAAACCCCCCCGGGGGGGGCCCCCAAAAGGGTTAATTTAAAAAGGGGGCCCCCCTTTTTTTTTTCCCCTTTTGGGCCGGGGGGAAAAACCCCCCCCGGGGGGGCCCCCTTTCCCCCCCTTTTTTTTAAAAAAAAAACCCCCTTTTTCCCCCCCGGTAACAAAAACCCCCCTTCCCTTTTTGGCCCCCGGGGGGGTTTTCCCCCCCCCCCCCCCACTAAATTTTTTTTGGGTTTCCCCAAATTTTTTAAAAAAACCGGGGGGTTTTTTTCCAAAACCCCAACCCAAACCCCCAAAAAAAAAAAAAAAAAAGGGGGGGGGGGGAAAAAAAGGGGGGTTGGGGCCCCCCGGGGGGCCCTTTTTCCCCCAAACCCCCCCCCCCGGGGCCCCCAAAATTTTTAAAAAAAACCCCCCGGGTTTTTCCCCGGCCCCAAAAAGCTTTGGCCCCCTTTTTTGGGGGGGGGTTTTCCCTTTTGGGGGGCTTGGGGGGGGGGGGGAAAAAAGGGGGGGGGGCCCCTTTTTCCCCCCCCCCCCAAAAAAAACCCTTTCCCCCCCCCAACCCCCTTTTTCCCCGGTTTTTTCCCCAAACCCGCCAAATTTTTTTCCCCCCGGGGGAAAAAAAAGGGGGCCCCCCCCCAAAAAAAAAATTTTTTTCCCCCCCCAAAAAACCCCCCCCGGGGTTTTTAATTTCCCCCCGGCCCGGTTTAAAAACCCGGGGTTTGGGGGGGGGGGGGGGGGCCCCCCCCCCCCCCCGGGGGCCCTTGGGGCCCCCCCCCCCCTTTTTAAAAAGGGGGGGGGGGCCCTTTTTTCCCTTGGGTTTTTTTTTTGGGGGCCCCAAAAAAAGGGGGAAAGGGAAAAAAAAGGGGGGGAAAGGGCCCCCCCTTTTTTTAAAAAAAAAAGGAAAAGGGGGGTTTTTTTCCCCCCCCCGGCCCTTTTCCCCCCGGGGGCCCCGGGGGGGGGGGGAAAAGGTTTTTTTGGGTTAAATTTTTTCCCCCCAAAACCCATTTTTTTAAAAAAAGGGGTTTTTTCCCCCCCCCCCCCAAAAAAAAAAATTTTTTTTTTCCCCCCGGGGGTTTTTTTCCCCCAAAAAAAATTTTTTTGGTTTTTTGGGGGTTTTCCCCCAAAAAAAAAGGGGAAAAAAAAGGGGGGCCAAAAAAGGGAAGGGGGTTTTTGGGGGGCCAAACCCCCCCCCTTTTTTTGGCCCCCAAAAAAAAAGGGGGGAAAGCCCCCATTTTTTTTTTTTTTTAACCAAAGGGGGGGGTTTTTTTTCCCCCCAAAAAAACCCGGGGGGAAAAATTTTTTTTTTTTTGGGGGGGGTTTTTCCCCCCCAAAAAAAACCCAAAGGGGGGGGGTTTTTTTTTTTTTTTTCCCCCCCCTTTTTTAACCCGGGGGCCCCGGGAAATTTTCCCCCAAATTTTGGGGGGGGTTTTTGGGGGAAAAGGGGGGGGGGGGGCCCCCCCGGGGGGGAAAAAAGGGGGGTTCCCCTTTTTCCCGGGGGCCCCCGGGGAAAAAAACTTTTTTAAAATTTTTTTTTCCCCCCAAAACCCCGTTAAACCCCCGGGGAAAAAAATTTTTTTTTTAAAAAAAAAAAAAATGTTGGAAAGGTTTTTTCCCAAAACCCCAAAAAGGGGTTAAATTTTTTTTTTTTTGGGAAAAACCCCCCCCGGGGGTTTTTTCCCCCCCCGGGGGGGGGGGAAAAAAAACCCCTTTTCCCCCCGGGGGTTTTTTTAAAACCCCCTTATTAAATTTTTTTTTTTGGTTTAAAAAGGGGGTTTCCCGGGGTTAAAAAAAAAAAGGGGTTTTCCAAACCCCTTTTTCCCCCCCCCTTTTTATAAAAAAAGGGGGGTTCCCCCGGGGGGGGAGGGAAAATTTTTAAAAAACCCCCCCAAAAAAAAATTTTTTTTCCCCAAACCCCCAACCGGGGAAAAATTTTGGGCCCGGGTTTCCCTTTTTGGGGGTTTTTAAAACCCCTTGGGGGGGTTTTTTCCCCCCCCTTTTTTCCCCCCCCCCTTTAAAAATTTTTCAACCCCGGGGGGAAAAATTTCCCCCCCCTTTTTTTTTTTTTTTGGGGGTTTTCTGGGGAAAAAAAGAAATTTCCCCCCCTTTTGGGGGGGCCCCCCAAAAGGGGTTTTTTTTCCCCGGGGGGCCGGGGAAAAAGGGCCCCCAAAAAAAAACCCCCGGGAAAAACCCTTCCAATTTCCCCCCTTTTTTTTGGGGGGGTTTTTTAAAAACCTTAATTTTGGGGGAAAAAAAGGGGGTTTTGGGGGGTTTTTTTTTTGGGGTTGGGTTTCCCCGGGAATTGGAAACCCCCTTTTGGAAAAAACCCCCCCCCGGGGGGTTTTTTTGGGGTTTTTTGGGGGTTTTAAAGGGGGGAACCCTTTGGGGGGAAAACCCCCCCCCCCCCCCCGGTTCCCCAAAAATTTTTTGGGGGGGGGGAAATTTTTTTTTGGGGGGGGGTTTTTTTTTCCCATTTTTTTTGGGAAAAAATTTTTAAAAGGAAAAAGGGGGGTTGGTTAAAAACCCTTTTTGGTCCTTTCCCCAAAAAAATTTTTTTAAAGGGCCCCCCAAACCCCCCCAAAAATTTTTTTTTTGGGGGGGGGGGCCGGGGCCCCCCCTTTTTTTTTGGGGGGGAAAACCCCCCAAAAAAAAAAAAAAGGGGGGGCCGGGTGGGTTTTGGGGGCCCCCCCCCCCCAAAAGGGGGGGGGCCCCATTTGGGGGGGGGGGAAAAAAAAAGGGAAGGGGGTTTTTTCCCCCCCCCCCCCCCCCAAATTTTTGGGGGGGGGGTTTCCCCCAAAAAAAATTGGGGGGGGGGTTTTTTTTTTCCCCCCCCGGGTTTTGGGGGGGGGGCCCCCCCTTTTTTCCCCCTTTTTTTTGGGCCCCCCCCCAAAAAAAGGGCCCCCCTTTTTTTTTGGGGGGGGGGGGGGGGGGGGGGGGAAAAGGGGGGGGGAAAAAAGGGAAAGGGGGGAACCCAAAAATTGGGTTTTTTCCGGGGGGGAAAAATTTTTTTTGGGGGGGGGGGGGTTTGGGGGGTTTTTTGGGGGGCCCCCCCCCGGGGCCGGGTTTTGGGGGGCCCCCCGGGGGGGGGGGTTTTGGTTTTTTGGGGCCCCCCGGGGGAAAAAAAAACCCCCGGGCCCCCTTTTTTTCCCCCCCCCCCCCAAAGAGGCCCTTTGGGGGGGGGCCCCCCCCAAAAATTTTTTGGGGGGGGGGGGGGAAAAAAATTTGGGGCCCCCCCGGGGGCCCCCCCCCCCCTTTTTTAAAAATTTTAATTTCCCCCCTTTTTTTGGGGCTTTTTGGGGGGGGGGGCCCCCCCTTTTTTTAAAAGGTTTTTGGGGGGGGGGGTTTTTCCGGGGGGGGGGGGGGGGCCCCCCTTAAAGGGGTTGGGGTTTTGGGGGTTTTTTGGGGGGCCCCCCCAAAAAACCACCCCTTTTTTTTTTTGGGTTTTTTTTTTTTGGGGGGCCGGGGTTTTTTTTTCCCCCCCAAAAAAAAAAAAAAGGGGGGGCCCCGCCCCCGGGGGGGGGGGCCCCCCGGGGAAAAAAAGGGAAATTTTTTCCCTTAATTTAACAAAACCCAAAGGGAAGGGGGTTTTTTTTGGGGCCCCCAAAAAAGGGCCCTTTCCAAGGGGCCCCCCCGGGGTTTTTTCCCCCTTTTTCCCGGGGGAAAAAACCCCCCCGGGGGGTTCCCCCCCGGGTTTTAAAAAAATTTTTGGGGGGGGGAAAAAAACCTTTTTTGGGGTCCCGGGGTTTTTTTTTGGGGGCCTTTTGCCGGCCCTTCGGTTCCCCCCCGGGGGGGCCCCGGGGAAAGGGGTTTTAAAAAATTTTTTTTTAACCCCCCTTTTCCCCCCCCCGGAAATTTTTTTTTCCCCCCCCCCCCAAAAATTTAAAAAACCCCCCCCTTTTTTTTTTTTTTTTTGGGGCCCCCCCCCCCGGTTTTTTCCCCGGGGTTTTAAAAAAAGGTTTTTTAAAAAATTTTTCAAAAAGGAAAAAAAGGGGCCCCCGGAAAAACCAAAAAGAAAAAAAAACCCCCAAAAAAATTTCCCTTTTTTCCCCCCCGGGGGGGCCCCCAAAAGGGGTTTTTTCCCAAAAACCCCCCGGGGGCCCAAAAAGGGGGGGGGTTTTAAAAAAAAAACCCCCAAAAAAAATTTTTTCCCCAAAAAAAAAAAAGGGGCCCGGGGGGTTGGGGGGAAAAACCCCCGGTTTTGGGGGGTTTTGTTTGGGGAAAAATTCCAAAAACTTTAAAAAAAACCCCGGGGGGCCCCCCCCCACCCCAAAAAAAACCCCCCAAAAAAATTTTTTTTAAAAAAAAATTTTAAAAAAATTTTTTTTTTTTTTTAAAAAAATTTTAAAAAAAGGGGGGGGTTTAAACCCCCCCGGGGGAAAAAAAAGGGGGGCCCCCCCGGGGGGGAAAAAAGGGGTTTTTTGGGGTTTTTCCCCCCGGGGGGTTTTTTCCGGGAAAAAAAAAAAATTTTTTTTTTAAAAAAATTTAAAAAAAAAAAAAAAAAAAAAATTTTTTAAATTTTTTGGGGGTTTTCCCCCAAATTTTTTTTTTTTTTAAAAAAATTTCCCCAAAATTTTAAAAAAAGGGGGGCAACCGCGGGGGCCCAAATTTCCCCAAAAAAAATTTTAATTTTAAAAAAAATTTTGGGGGGGAAAAAACCCTTTGGGTTTTTTTTTTGGGGAAAAACCCCCCCCCGGGGGGGGGCCCCCTTTTTTAAAAAACCCCTTTTTTTTTTTTTAAAAAATTTTTTTTGGGGGTTTTTTTTTTTTTTTTTGTTTTGGGGGGTTTTTTTTTTTTGGGAAAGGTTTTTTAAAAAATTTGGGGGGCCTTTTTTAAAACCCCTTTAAAAAAGGGGGGAAAAAAAAAAGGGGGTTAAAACCCCGGGGTTTTTTTTGGGGGAAAAACCCAAAAATTTTTTTTTTTTTTTTTTTTTTGGGGTTTTTTTTTTTTTTTATCTTTTTTTTTTTTTGGGGGGTTTTTTTTTTTTCCCCCCCAAAATTTAAAAAAAAAAAAAAAAAATTTTAAAAGGGGGGAAAAAAAAAATTTTTAAAATTTTTTTTTGGTTTTTTGGGGGTTCCCCCCCAAAAAAAAAAATTTAAAACCCCAAATTTTCCATTTTGGGTAAAAGGGGGGTTTTTTTTTTAAAAATTTTTAAAGGGAAGGGGAAAAAAAAATTTTTTTCCTTAGAAAAAAAAAATCCTTTCCCTTTTTTGGGGGGTTTTTTTTTAAAAAACCCCAAACCCAAAAATTTTAAATTTTTGGATCCCTATTAAAGGGAAAAAATTTTTAAAAAGGGGAAAAAAAAAAGGGGAAAAAAACCCCTTTTTTTAAAATTTTCCTTTTTTTTTTTTTTTTAAAAAAAAAAAAAATTAAAATTTAAACCGGGAAAGGAAAAAAAAAAGAAAAAAATTTTTTTTAAAAAAAAACCCTTTTAAAATTTTTTTCCCCCCCCAAAATTTTTTTGGGTTTTTTTTCCGGGGAAAAATTTTTTTAAAAAAAAATTTTCCCCAAAAAAACCCAAAACCCCCCCCCCAAAAAAAAAATTTTTCCGTTTTTTTTTCCCTTTTCCCCAAAAAAACCCCGGAAAAAAAATTAAAAAAAAAGGGGGAAAAAACCCGGGGGAAAAAAAAAAATTTTTTTTTAAAAATTTTTTTTTTAAAAGGGGGGGAAAGGAGGGGGGTTTTTTTTAAAAAAAAAAAAAGGGTTTTTAAAGGGTTTTTGCCCCCTTTTTTTTTTTTGGGCCCCAAAAAAAAATTTTTTTTTTTTAACCAAAAAACCCCAAAACCCCAAAAAAAATTTTAAAGGGGTTTTTTTTTCCCCCCGTTTTTTTTTTCCCCAAATTTTAAAAAAAAAAAATTTTTTTAAGGGGAAAAAAAAACCCAAAAAAAGGTTTTTTTAAAAAGAAAAATTTTTTCCCCGTTTAAAAAAAATTTTTTTTTAAAAAAAAATTTTTTTTTTTTTTTAAAAAAAAAAAAATTAAAAAATTTTTTTTTTTAAAAAAAAATTAAAAAAATTTGGGGTTCCCCGGCCCCCCCCAAAAAGGCCCCCCCCTTTTTTTCCCCGGGGTTTTTTTTTTTTTTTTTTTGGGGTTTAAATTTTTTTTTTAATTTTTTTTAAATTTTTTTTTTATTGGTTTTTTTTTTTTCCCCCTTTTTCCCCCCAAAAAAATTTTTTCCCCCCTTTTTCCTTTTTGGGGGGTTTTGGTTAAAAAGAATTTTTTTTGGGGGTTTTTCCCTTTTTTTTTTTTAAATTTTTTAAAAAAAAAATTTTTTTTTTTTTTTTTTTTAAAAAAAAAAAAATTAAATTTTTGGAAAAATTTTTTTTTTTTTCCCCTTTTTTTTTCCCCCCCCCCCCCCCCCCCCCCCCTTTTGGGGTTTCCTTTTTTTTAAAAAAGGTTTTTTTCCCCCTTTTTTTTTTTGGAAAAAAACCCCCCTTTTTCAAAAAAATTTTTTTTTTTAAATTTTTTTTAATTTTAAAATTTTTTTTAATTTTTCCAAAAAACCTTTTGGGGCCCCCAAAAAATTTTTTCCCAAAAAACCCAAAAATTTTGGGGAAAAATATTTTTTTTTTTTTTTGGGGCCCCTTTTTTTTTGGAAAAAAAATTTTTTTTTGAAAAAAGAGGAACTTTTTTCAAATTTTTTTTATGGTTTTTAAATTTTTCCCCCGGTTTTTCCCCCCTTTAAAAAAACCTTTTTTGGGGTTTTCAATTTTTTCCCTTTTTTTTAAAAAATTTTTTTTTTGGGGCCCCCGGGGGGGGAAAAATTTTTGGGGTTTTTTTTTTCAAGGGGAAAAACCCAAAAAAATTTTTTAAAAAAAATTTTTTTTAAAAAAAAAAAAAATTTTTTTTTTAAAAAAAAAAAAATTTTTTTTCCCCCTTTTTTTTAAAAAATTTTTTTTAAAAAAAAAAATTTTTTTTTAAATTTTTTTTTTTCCCTTTTTTTTGGGGGGGTTTTTTTTTGGTTTTTAAATTTTCCCCCCCTTTTTTTTAAAAAAAATTCGGTTTTTGTTTTTTTTATGTTTAAAAAAACCCCTTTTGGGAAAATTTTTAAAAAAAATTTTAATTTTTAAAAAATTTTTTTTTTAAAAAAAAAAACCCCCCCAAAATTTCCCCAAAAAAAAAAAAAAGGGGGGCCCCCCCTTTTTATTAAAAGGCCTTTTTAAAAAAAAGGGTTGGAAAAACCCGGTTAAAAACCAAACCTTTTTTTTCCCCCCCCAAAAAGGGAAAAAGGGCCCCGGGGGGTTTTTAAAAATACCCTTTTTTTTTGGGTTTTTTTTTTTTTTCTCCTTTTTTCCAATTTGGGTTTTTTTTTTTGGGGGGTTTGTTTTTTAAAAAAATTTTTTTCCCCCTTTTTTTTTCCAAAAATTTTTACTTTTGGCCCTTTTTTTTTTTTTTTTTTCCTTTTTTTCCCTTTTTTTTCAAATTTTTTTTTGGGGTTTTTTTCCCTTTTTCCGGGCCCTTCCCCCTTTAAAAATTTTTAAATTGGAAAAAAAATTTTTAAAAAATTTTTTTTTCCGGGGAAAAAAAAGGGCCCCCCCTTTCCTTAATTTTTTTCCCCCTTTAAAAAAAAACCCCCAAAAAAATTTTTTTCCCCCAAAGGGGGGTTTTTGGGGGGGGTTTTGGGAAAAAAAAAATTTTTTTTTTTTTTAAAATTTTTAAAAAAAATTTTTTTTTTAAAACCCCTTTGGGGGGTTTTTCCCTTTTTAAAAAAAAGGGCCCCAAAAAAAAAAAAAGGGGGCCCCCCCTTTTTTTTGGGGCCCCCTGGGTTTTTTTTTTCCCCCCTTCCCCCCCCCCGGGGGTTTTTGGGGGGCCCCCGGGGGGGGGAAAAAAAAAAAAGGGGGGGGGGAAAAAAATTTTTTTTTTGGGGGGGGGCCCCTTTTTGGGGGGGGCCCCCCCCAAAATTTTTTTTTTTAAAAAAAAAATTTTTTTTAAGGGGGGGTTGGGGTTTTTTTGGGGGGGGGGGGGGGTTTTTTGGAAAGGGGGGAAAAATTTTTTTTGGGGGGGGGGGGTTTTTTTCCCCCCCGGGGAAAACCCCAAACCTTTTTAACCCCAAAAAAAGGGGGGGTTTTTTTCCCCCCGGGGGGGGGAAAGGGGGGAAAAAACCCCCGGGCCGGGGTTTTTTTTGGGCCCCGGGAAAAATTTTTTTTCCCCCGGGGGTTTTTTTATTTGGCCCCAGGGTTTTTCCTTTTCCCCCCCCCCTTTTTGGGGTTTAAAAAGGGGGTTTTTTGGGGGGGTTTGGGGGGAAAGGGGGGCCCCCCCCCCAAAAAAAAAAAATTTTTTTTTTTTAAAAAAGGGAAAAGGGGAAAACCCCCTTTAAACCCAAAAAGGTTTTTTTTTTTTTTGGAAAAAAAATTTTTTTTTTTAAAAAAAAAAATTTCCCCCCGGGGGCCCCCCCGGGGGGGGGCCCCCCCGGGGCTTTTTTTTTCCCCTTTTTTTTTTAAAATTTTGGGGGGGCCTTTTTATTTTTTTTTTTTGGGTTTTTTTTAAAAAACCCCTTTTTTTAAAAAGGGGGGGGGGGGGGGGGTTTTTTTTTTTGGGGGTTCCCCAAAAAAGGGGGGGTTTTTTTGGGGAAATTTTTTGGGGGCCCCCCCCAAAAATTTTGGGGGGGTTTTTTTTTAAAATTTTTTCCCCCTTTTTTTTTTAAAAATTTTTTTTTTTTTGGGGGGGTTGGTTTTTAAAAAAAATTTTTTTTCTTTTTTTTTAAAAAAATTTCCCAAACTGAAACCCTTTTTTTAAGGTTTTAAATTTAAAAAAAGGGGAAAAGGGTTTTTCCTTTTCCAAAAGGGGAAAACCCGGGCCACCCTTTTTTTTTTTTCCCCAAACCCCCTTTTTAATTTTCCCCCTTTTTTTTAAAAATTTTTTTCCCGGGGGCCCCCCCCCCCCCCCCCCCCTTTTTTTCCCCCCCCCCCCCCCCCCCCCCCCCCCCCCCCCCCCCCCCCCCCCCCCCCCCCCAACCCCCCCCCCCCCCCCCCCCCCCCCCCCCCCCCCCCCCCCCCCCCCCCCCGGGGTTTTTTTTAAAAACCCCGGGGGGGGAAAATTTTTTTTCCAAAAAAAGGGGGGGGAAAAAAAATTTTTTTGGCCCGGGTTTTTTAAAAACCCGGTTTTTTAAATTTAAATTTTTTTTTTTTTTGGGGGGGGTTTTTTTTTTTTTTTATAAGGGAAAAAAAAACCCCCCCTTTTAAAAATTTTTTTTTCCCCCCCATTTTTCCAAACCAAAAAAAAATTTTTTTTTTAAAAAAATTTTTTTTTTTCGGGGGGGTTTTTGGGGCCAAATTAAAATTTTGGGGTTTGGGGGTTTTTGGGGGGGGCCTTTTTTTTTTTTTTTTTTTAAAAAAAAATTTTAAAAATTTTAAAAATTTTTTTTTTTTTTTAAAAAAAAAAAGGGGGGGAAAAACCTTTTCCCCCCAAAAAAAAGGGTTTTTTGGGGGGGAAACCCTTTTTTTTTTTTTCTTTGGGGCCCCTTTTAAAGGGGGGGGGGTTTTTTTTAAAAAACCCCCCCTTTTTAAAACCCCGTTTTTTTCCAAAAAAACCCCCCAAAAAAAAAGGGGGGGGGAAAGGGAATTTTTTAAAATTTTTTGGGGGGTTTTTTTTTTTTTTTTAAAAAGGTTTTCCCCGGCCCGGGGGGAAAAACCCCGGTTTTTTAAAAAGGGGGGGGGGGTTTTTTCCCCCCCCAAAAAATTTTTTAAAAAGGGGTTTTTTTTTTTTTTTTTTTTGGGGGCCCCCCCCCCCTTTTTTCCCCCTTTTTTAAAAAAAAAACCCCCCTGAAATTTTTTAAAAAAAAAAATTTCCCCCCCTTTTTTTTTCCCTTTTTTTCCCCCCAAAAAAAATTTTTTTTTTCCCCCTTTTTTAAAGGGGGCCCCTTTTTTTTTCCCTTTATTTTAAAAAATTTGTTTTTATTTTTCCCCCAAAAAATTTTCTTGGGGGGGGAAAAAATTTTTTTTTTTTTTAAAAAAAAAAAAAAAAAAAAAATTTTTTTTTTTTTCCCAAAAAAAATTTTTTTTTTTTTAAATTTTTAACTTGGCCCCCGGGGGGGGTTTTTTTTTTTTTTCCTTTTTTAAAAACCCCCCCTTTTCCTTTTTTTTCCCGGGAAAAAAAAAGGGGGGGGGGGGGAAAAAAAAGGGCCGGTTTTTGTTTCCTTTTTAAATTTTGGGGGGGAAAATTTTTTTCCCCCCCCAAAAAAAAAACCCCCAAAAAATTTAAAACCCTAGGCCCCCCAAAAAAAAAAATTTTAATTTTCCCCCGGGGTTTTTCCCCCCCCCCAAAAAAAACCGGGCCCCCCCCCTTTTTTTTTTTTGGGGTTTTGGGGTTTCCCTTTCCCCCCCCCCCCCCCCTTTTTTCCCCCCCCCCCCTTTTTTTTTTTCCCCTTTTCCTTTTAAAAAAATTTTAAAAATTTAAAAAATTTGGGGAAAAAAAAAAACCCCCCAAAAATTTTTTTAAAAAAAATTTTTTTGGGGGGGGGGGGGGGGCCCCCCTTAAAAGGGGGGGGGGTTTTTTGGGGGAAAAAAAAATTTTTATTTAAAAGGGGGGAAAAAAAGGGCCCCTTTTTTTTCCCCCCCCAAGGGTTTGGTTAAAAAAAAAGGGAAATTTAAAATTTTTAACCCTTTTAAAAATTTTTGGGGGGGAAAAATCCCAAAAAGGGGTTTTTTTAAAAATTTTTTTTAAGGGGGGAAAAATTTTTTTGGGGGGGGGTTTTTGGAAAACAGGGGGGCCCTTTTTTGGGGGTTTTTTTTGGGGTTTTAAAATTTTTCCCCCTTTTAAACCAAACCCCAAAAAATTTTTCCCCCCCCCGGGGGAAATTTTGGGGGGTTTTTTTTTTTGTCCAAGAAAGGGGAAATTTTGGGGGGGAAAAAAAAAGGGGGAAAAAACCCCCAAAAAAAAAACCCGGAAATTTAAAGGTTTGGGCCCTTTTTTTTTGGGGGGGGGGGCCCCCCTTTTTTTTGGTTTTCCCCCCCTTTTTTTTTCCCCCCCCCCGGCCCGGGGGTTTTTTTTCCCCCCCCGGGCCCCCCCCTTTTTTTAAAGGGGGCCCC
>JARQOD010010765.1:0-25711 GCA_033576555.1 Oophaga sylvatica
AGATGGCGACGCTGAGGAGTCCAGAGTAGAGCAGTGTAGAGCCCAGCTGTCATGTATAGTGTACAGTTCCTATAGCGTCTTGTGCTTGGGTGCGAGGAAAACACAGGAGACATAGGTTGAAATGAAATGACTTGTATTACTTCATACAAGCATGCTGAAAAGTTCACACAGTTTGCAGGAACAGCGACAGGAGACACAGCAGGCCAGAGTAACTTCAAGCACTACAATAAATCTCCAAAGCAGGTTCAGGATCTCTTCTCTGTACCGTAATTCCTCTGCAAACATGGATTCACCAAACAGCAGGTTTCCAGAGTCCAAAAGTGTTCCAAGGTTCCTCAGTAGGGAATAGCTGGAGTACAAGTCCAAGGCTTCCAGGAGTCAGGTCACAGACTGACTGAGGCTTGATTCAGGAGCACTGATTGTTCAGCTGAGGCTGCTTAAGAAGCAAGAGGGAAGAATCAGGGCGGGAACATGAAAACTGGAAACTCCATATTAACTGAGGGCAAGAGCTGCAGAAAGACAGAAAGAAAAATGGCCGACGGAAAACTGAGTTTCAAGGAACATGTCAACAGAGACAAAGAACCTTACATTACTCCCCCCTTAGGGACAACCTCCGGATGACCTCAGACCAGGCTTGTCAGGGTACCTCTGATGAAACTGGCGGAGCAGGCGAGGAGCATTTACATTATTGACTGGTTCCCATGAGTTGTCCTCCACTGGGTAGCCCTGCCATTTAATCAAATATTGCAACTGATTTCTGTACAACCTGGAATCTAGAATCCTTTCCACCATAAATTCTTCCTGACCATCGACCAGCACTGGGTCAGGGCAAGGAGAAGAACGTCCAGGAAACGTATTGGGTGTTGCAGCCTTTAGTAGGGATACATGAAAGACAGGGTGGATTCTCATAGTTCTGGGCAGTTGAAGACGACAAGCAACAGCACTTATAATCTTATTGATCTTATAAGGTCCAATGTACTTATGTCCCAATTTAGACGATGGAATCTTTAATTTAAGATTTCTGGTTGACAGCCAGACCAAATCTCCTACCTTGAAAGCTGGTGCAGGTTTACGAAATTTATCTGCTGCTTTCTTGTACCTTTCCTGAGCCAATTCTAGATTTTCCTTTAGAAGATCCATATTCTTTTGTAAAGAAGTGATTCTTTCAGCCACTGCCGGCAAGGGCGTATCTATGGGAAATCGAGGAAGAATGTTAGGATGATAACCTAGATTGGAGTAAAAAGGAGACTGCTTAGTGGAGGCGCTCTGAGAGTTGTTATAAGAGAACTCAGCCAGTGGAAGTAGATCCACCCAATCATCCTGTAGGTGGCAGATAAAACAGCGGAGATACTGCTCCAGGGTCTGATTGGTTCGTTCTGTCTGTCCATTAGTCTGGGGATGAAAAGCAGAAGAAAGGTTTACTTTAATGTCCAATGCTGCACAGAAATTTTGCCAAAACCTTGAAGTGAATTGCACCCCTCGATCCGAAATGACCTCATCCGGTACTCCATGTAAGCGAAACACATTCTTAATCATCAAGTCTGATGTCTGTTTTGCAGTGGGTAAGCCGACACAAGGGATAAAATGAGCTGCCTTTGTTAGACGGTCAACCACCACTAGAATGGTGTTCTTCCCTTGAGAGGTTGGTAACTCCACAATGAAGTCCATAGAAATGGATCCCCATGGGCGGGACGGGGTGGGAAGAGGTTGCAACAGACCAGTTGGTGAGGAGCGAGGTGTTTTGCATCTTGCACAGACTTCACATGAAGTGACATAGTTTAAGACATCTTTCCTGTAAGTGGGCCACCAAAAGAAACGAGAAAGAAATTCTTGTGTCTTTAGAATTCCCCTATGCCCGGCTATCTTGGAATCGTGGATGAGTTGCAATACTCTCAATCTGACTGTTTCAGGTATATACAGACGTTGTCCCTGAATCCACACACCATTCTTAAAGACAAGACTTACGTCCCTTGGGGGTTGAGCCAACAAAGAATCCGCATGGTATGCTTCCTTGATGTCCTTAATCCCTTAATGTCCAATGACGGTGCATGAGTGCCGTTCATTTACATGGTTAGCCACGGTCACCGACAGCTGACAGGGCACGGCAAGCGGTGCGGGGACCTTTGCCGTCGGTCCCCGCACTCACAGCGCTGACTGACCAAACACAGCAGCGATCGCGCAGGAGAAGCTGAAATTTCAGCTTCCCCAGCGCGATCAGTGCAGGAGCCGGCGCTGCAGTGGCCAGGCTTCCTGCACTGACAGCCAGGAGCGGAGCCCCCACCGCCCCCACCGCCCCTGGCTGTTAACCCCCTGACTGCTGCGATCGAGCGCGATAGCAGAGCTCAGGGGGGGAGGCAGAGGGTCGGGTGCTCCCTCTGCCTCAGTCAGCGTCCCAGCGATGTAATCGCAGGGCCTGATCTCTGCCTTGATGACCCGGGGGTTGTCATGACAACCTCCGGGTCATCTAGCTACGGGAAGCTGCTGTGATCATGTCACAGCAGCTTTCCCCATAGGTACAATGCATTGCAATGCCAGAGCATTGCAATGCATTGTAACTGCAATCAAAAGTAAAAAAAGTGAAAGTCCCATAAAGGGACAAGTTGAAAAAAATCATTTTTTTAAAAAAATTGTAAAAAAAATATTAAAAAATAATTTAAAAAAAATCACCTAAAAAATACACATTTTTATGTAATAAAAAAAATAAAAAACAAAAAACATACACATGTTAGGTATCGCCACGTCCGTAAAAATCCCATCTATAAAAGCATAACCCTAGTTAACCCCTTCAGTGAAAGCCGTAAAAAAAAAATACAAAAAAGTAGTAAATTATACTTTTTCCAAGCGGTATCATTATACCGCTTGGAAAAAGTGCAATAACACGCGATCAAAAAGTCAGATATAAATAATCATGGTACCGCTGAAAACGTCATCTTGTCCCGCAAAAAACAAGCTGCTATACAGCATCATCAGCGAAAAAATAAAAAAGTTATAGCTCGCGGAATAAACTGATGCAAAAATAATTATTTTTTCTATAAAATTCTTTATTGTGTAAAAAACGGCAAAACATAAAAAAAATATATAAATGAGGTATCGCTGTAATCGTAGTAACCCGAAGAATAAAGCTGCTTTATCAATTTTACCACACGCGGAACGGGGAAAAAAAATAAAAAAAAAAACAATTCCTGAATTGCTGGTTTTTGTTCATTCTGCTTCCACAAAAATCGGAATAGGAAGCGATCAAAAAACGTTATGTGCCTGAATATGGTACCAATAAAAACGTCAGCTCGTCCTGCAAAAAATAAGCCCACAGATAACTCTGTCGGCCGAAATATGGAAAAATTATAGCTCTCAAAATACGGCGATGCAAAAAATTTCAAAAAATTATTCCAAAAAAAAGCATCTTTTAGTGTGTGACAGAAGCTAAACATGAAAAAAGGGAGTAAATCTGGTATCGCTGTAATCGCACCGATCCGAGGAATAAAGTCGCCTAATCACTAATACCGCACGAGGAACGGCGTAAAAAAGAAAACCAATTCTTCACCTTTGGTAGATTTGTTCATTGTGCCTCCCAAAGATCGCAGTAAGGCGATCACAGTGGTTCCCCCCGCATATGGGGTATCAGCGTACTCAGGACAAAATGCACAATAGCTTTTGGGGTCCTATTTCTCCTGTTACCCTTATAAAAATAAAAATTTGGGGGCAAAAAGGTCATTTTTGTGGAAAAAAATATGATTTTTTTTATTTTCACGGCTCTACGTTATAAACTTCTGTGAAGCCCTTGGGGGTTCAAAGTGCTGACCACACATCTAGATAAGTTCCTTGGGGGGTCTAGTTTGCAAAATGGGGTCATTTGTGGGGGGTTTCTACTGTTTAGGCACATCAGGGGCTCTCCAAGCGCGACATGACACCCGCAGACCATTCCATCAAAGTCTGCATTTAAAAACGGTGCTCCTTCCCTTCCGATCTCTGCCATGCGTCAAAATAGTGGTTCCCCCCACATATGGGATATCAGCGTACTCAGGACAAATTGCACAATAGCTTTTGGGGTCCTATTTCTCCTGTTACCATTATAAAAATAAAAATTTGGGGCAAAATGATTATTTTTGTGGAAAAAAATATGATTTTTTTATTTTCACGGCTCTACGTTATAAACTTCTGTGAAGCACTTGGGGTTCAAAGTGCTCACCACACATCTAGAAAAGTTCCTTGGGGGTCTAGTTTCCAAAATGGAGTCACTTGTGGGGGGTTTCTACTGTTTAGGCACATCAGGGGCTATCCAAACGTGACATGACACCCGCAGACCATTCCATCAAAGTCTGCATTTGAAAAAGGCGCTACTTCCCTTTCGAGCTCTGCCATGCGTCAAAATAGTGGTTTCCCCCCACATATGGGGTATCAGCATACTCAGGACAAATTGCACAATAGCTTTTGGGGTCCTATTTCTCCTGTTACCATTATAAAAATAAAAATTTGGGGCAAAAAGATTATTTTTGTGGAAAAAAATATGATTTTTTTATTTTCACGGCTCTACGTTATAAACTTCTGTGAAGCACTTGGGGGTTCAAAATGTTCACCACACATCTAGAAAAGTTCCTTGGGGGTCTAGTTTCCAAAATGGAGTCACTTGTGGGGGTTTTCTACTGTTTAGGCACATCAGGGGCTATCCAAACGTGACATGACACCCACAGACCATTCCATCAAAGTCTGCATTTGAAAAAGGCGCTACTTCCCTTTCGAGCTCTGCCATGCGTCAAAATAGTGGTTTCCCCCCACATATGGGGTATCAGCGTACTCAGGACAAATTGCACAATAACTTTTGGGGTCCTGTTACCCTTTGGAAAATAACAATTGGGGGTGGAAAGATCATTTTTGTGGAAAATATATGATTTTTTAATTTTACTGCTCTACGTTATAACCTTCTGTGAAGCCCTTGGGGGTTAAAAGCTCTCACCACACATCTAGATAAGTTCCTTGGGGGGTCTAGTTTCCAAAATGGGGTCACTTGTGGGGGGTTTTCACTGTTTAGGCACAAAGGGACTCTCCAAATGCGACATGGCGTCCAATCTCAATTCCAGCCAAAAAAGTCAAATGGCGCTGCTTCCCTTCCGAGCACTGCCATGCGCCCAAATAGTGGTTTACCCCCACATATGGGGTATCAGCGTACTCAGGACTAATTGCCCAATAACTTTTGGTGTCCTTTTATCCTTTGGAAAATAATAATTGGGATGAAAAGATCATTTTTGTGGAAAAAATATGATTTTTTAATTTTACGGCTCTACGTTATAACCTTCTGTGAAGCCCTTGGGGGTTAAAAGCTCTCACAACACATTTAGATAAGTTCCTTGGGGGTCTAGTTTCCAAAATGGGGTCACTTGTGGGGGTTTCCACTGTTTAGGCACACAGGGACTCTCCAAATGCGACATGGCGTCCAATCTCAATTCCAGCCAAAAAAGTCAAATGGCGCTGCTTCCCTTCCGAGCTCTGCCATGCGCCCAAATAGTGGTTTACCCCCCACATATGGGGTATCAGCGTACTCAGGACTAATTGCCCAATAACTTTTGGGGTCCTTTTATCTTTTGGAAAATAATAATTGGGATGAAAAGATCATTTTTGTGGAAAAAATATGATTTTTTAATTTTACGGCTCTATGTTATAACCTTCTGTGAAGCCCTTGGGGGTTAAAAGCTCTCACAACACATTTAGATGAGTTCCTTGAGGGGTCCAGTTTCCAAAATGGGGTCACTTGTGGGGGGTTTCCACTGTTTAGGCACACAGGGACTCTCCAAATGCGACATGGCGTCCAAGCTCAATTCCAGCCAAAAAAGTCAAATGGCGCTGCTTCCCTTCCGAGCTCTGCCATGCGCCCAAATAGTGGTTTACCCCCACATATGGGGTATCAGCGTACTCAGGACTAATTGCCCAATAACTTTTGGGGTCCTTTTATCCTTTGGAAAATAATAATTGGGATGAAAAGATCATTTTTGTGGAAAAAATATGATTTTTTAATTTTACGGCTCTACGTTATAACCTTCTGTGAAGCCCTTGGGGGTTAAAAGCTCTCACAACACATTTAGATGAGTTCCTTGAGGGGTCCAGTTTCCAAAATGGGGTCACTTGTGGGGGGTTTCCACTGTTTAGGCACACAGGGACTCTCCAAATGCGACATGGCGTCCAATCTCAATTCCAGCCAAAAAAGTCAAATGGCGCTGCTTCCATTCCGAGCTCTGCCATGCGCCCAAATAGTGGTTTACCCCCACACATGGTATATCGGTGTACTCTGGAGAAATTGTACAACAAATATTGTGGTTCATTTTCTCCTGATACCCTTGACAAAATTTAAAAAAATTGTGTCGAAAGAAAAATTTTGGGAAAAAAAGTTAAATGTTCATTTTTTCCTTCCACATTGCTTCAATTCTTGTGAAGTACCTAAAGGGTTAATAAACTTCTTGAATGTGGCTTTGAACACGTTGAGGGGTGCAGTTTTTAGAATGGTGTCACTTTTGGGTATTTTCTGTCATATTGACCCCTCAAATTCACTTCAAATGTGAGGTGGTCCCTAAAAAAACGGTTTTGTAAATTTTGTTGGAAAAATGAGAAATTGCTGGTCAACTTTTAACACTTATACCTTCGTAACAAAAAAAATTTTGGTTCCAAAATTGTGCTGATGTAAAGTAGACATGTGGGAAATGTTATTTATTAACTAATTTTTGTGACATATCTCTCTGATTTAATGGCATAAAAATTAAAAGTTTGAAAATTGCAAAATTTTCAAAATTTTTGCCATATTTCCATTTTTTTCATAAAAAAACCCAAGTTATATTGAAGAAATTTTACCACTATCATGAAGTACAATATGTCACGAGAAAACAGTCTCAGAATCGCCAAGATCCGTAGAAGCGTTCCAGAGTTATAACCTCATAAAGAGACAGTGGTCAGAATTGTAAAAATTGGCCTGGTCTTTAACCTACAAAATGGTTTGGTCATTAAGGGGTTAAGTAGGTCTTGATTATGAATCACTCCCAGGAATCTAGAGTCAGGAAGAATAGTCTTAGGAGGAGTAAGTGGACGTGTCTCCCCTGAATGAATCCTAGAGAGTGCATCAGCCTTTCCATTGCGCGATCCTGGTCTATAAGAAATGACAAAATTAAATTGGTTTAGGAAAAGATTCCAGCGAGCCTGGCGAGGAGTCAGGCACTTAGCCGACCTGATAAATTCAAGGTTACGATGGTCTGTCAGGACGACTATTTGCTGTGCAGCTCCCTGAAGAAGGTGTCTCCATTCCTTGAAGGCGGCAATAATGGCCAACAATTCTCTATTGCCCACATCGTAGTTCCTCTCAGCCGAAGACAACTGCTGGGAAAAGAAGGCACAGGGATGCAAGACATTCTTCTCACCTGTTCTCTGAGAGAGTATAGCTCCAACGGCACAGTCTGAAGCATCCACCTCTATTATGAAGGCAAGCTCGGGTTGGGATGTACTAAGATTGGTGCGGTGGTAAATTTATCCTTTAAACAGGAAAATGCTTCCTGAGCTTGCGGGGTCCAGGAGAACCTAGACTGTTTCCGGGTAAGTTGGGTGATAGGTGACACTACCTCAGAAAAATTCTTAATGAAACTGTAGCGCCGGCGTCCCTGCCCTCTGCCAGGCAGGGACGCTGTTCCCCTGTGACAGCGTCCTCTGCCAGACAGGCACGTCGCCCCCCTTACCCGCGCTCAGCGTCCTCCTTCGTCCTGCTGGGGCCGCGCGCTCCCTCCCTGCTTCTGGACTTAGGGCGCGCGCCCGCGCGCTCCCCTTTCTAAAGGGCCCCGGCCATCTTCAAAGGACCCCCACTATATTAAAGTACTTCCTCCTTAATGGAGGTGCCCGAGCAATGTTGTTATTGCACTGTTCACTACTCTGCTTTAGCCCTCAGGGTCCGTTACCAGTTACCTGCCTGTTTCCTGCCAGTTTGCTGTCTGCTACCTGCCCGCAAGCCTGCCTGGAGGTTCAGGGTCCGTTACCAGTTACCTGCCTGTTTCCTGCCAGTTTCTCTCTGCTACCTGCCCGCAAGCTTGCCTGGAGGTTCAGGGTCCGTTACCAGTTACCTGCCTGTTTCCTGCCAGTTTGCTGTCTGCTACCTGCCCGCAAGCCTGCCTGGAGGTTCGACCGTCACATGCGGTGACCATCGGCAATTCCAGAGACTCTCGCCTGCTCACTTGGGGGCGCTCATCTGCCATCTGCCTGCAAGCCTACCTGGAGGTTCGGCCATCACCTGCGGTGTTCATCGGCTATTCCAGAGACTCTCGCCTGCTCACTTGGGGGCGCTCATCTGTCATCTGCCTGCTAGCCTACCGGGAGGCTCCACCATCTCAGGTCGTATATACCTGTCCATTCAGAGACTGCCCCGGCCCCTTGCCTGCCTGTTTATCCAGAGACTGCCCCGGTCACTTGCCGTGACTACCTGCCTGTCTACCCAGAGACTGCCCCGGTCACTTGCCGTGACTACCCGCCTGGTTATCCAGAGACTGCCCCGGTCACTTGCCGTGACTACCTGCCTGTCTACCCAGAGACTGCCCCGGTCACTTGCCGTGACTGCCTGCCTGTCTGTCCAGAGACTGCCCCGGTCACTTGCCGTGACTACCTGCCTGTCTACCCAGAGACTGCCCCGGTCACTTGCCGTGACTACCCGCCTGTCTATCCAGAGACTGCCCCGGTCACTTGCCGTGACCTCCCACCTGTCTGTCCAGAGACTGCCCCCGTCACTTGCAGTGACTTCCTGTCCGTCTCCCCGGGCGCCACCCGCTCCTTTACAAGGAAAGCCTCCTTGTATAATAAAGCTCAGAGGTTCCGCCTCCCAGACCCGTTACAGTTTGCTCGGGCCATGGAACCCGGTGGCACCCAAACTCCCTCGCTCTCTGACCTGTGTCATGAACTGTCTCGTCAGAGGTCTCAACAGGAGTCCATCCTGGGTCACCTGCGGAATGTTAATTCCCGCCTGGACACCCTGACTACTTCACCAGCAACCACCGCGGGCGCCATGACTCGCAATCCGGCAGTTCCGCTGCTTACCAATTCTGTGGTTTCCATTCCTGGACCTCGACTTTCAGCTCCTCCTCGGTTTGGAGGCGACCCTGCTCTGGCTCGGGGTTTCATTAACCAGTGCACCCTGCATTTTGAACTCTGGCACACCAGTTTAACTCCGACCGGGCCAAAATTGCCTTTATCATGTCCCATCTCACCGGAGAGGCCCTGGCCTGGCTAAATCCTCTTTGGGAGAGAGAAGATCCTCTGGTGTCTGACCTGTCTGCTTTTCTCTCAGCCTTCCGGAAGGTATTCGACGAACCCGGACGGAAGACCTCCTCTGCATCATCTCTGCTGTGTCTCCGTCAGGGAAGTTCACACGTGGGTCAATATGCCATACGGTTCCGTACCCTTGCCTCGGAGCTGGCTTGGGATAATGACGCTCTGATATCTGTCTTCTGGGAGGGTCTGTCCGGCCGTATTAAAGATGAACTTGCCGGTCGGGACATTCCAACCTCTCTCGATGACCTAATAACTCTTGCCAATCGAATTGATCTACGGTTCCAGGAGCGCGCTAAAGAGGTCACCCGTGAGAGAGGGTTTCCTCGTCTAGCTCCTTCTTTTCAGAGACCTGTAACTCCTTCCGTTTCTCCTAAGGTACACTCTTCTGAGCCTATGGAAGTCGACCAGACCAAGATGGTCAAAGCCCGTCAGGACTTACGCCGTGAAGAGGGGAGTTGCTTCTACTGTGGCAGTAAGGAGCACCGGATCCGTACCTGCCCAGAGAGGTCGGGAAACGCCTGTGTCTAGGTTCGCTCGGAGAGGTCCACCTAGACAAAAATAAATCCTCTTTATCTCTGCTGCTGTCAGTCTCAATTCTCCTCGGTGAGAACCGTTATTTCGAACTAGCCCAACTTGATTCTGGAGCAGCCGGGAATCTTGTTTCACAGGCTCTAGTAGAAAAATATCGCATTCCTACCAAACCTCTGGTTGAACCAGTATCTGTTGCTGCTGTGGATGGGGGTCTCCTACCACGTCCCATCCAACTTATCACTGAAGCCATAACCCTGCAGGTGGGAATGTTGCATTCTGAGAGCATCTCGTTTTTAATGTTTTGCCTGGACTCTCTCACGCTTTCTTACTAGGTCTGCCTTGGCTCCAAAAGCATGCACCCGTGCTCGACTGGCAGACTGGAGAGATCCTTCGCTGGGGACAGGACTGCCATAAAACGTGTTTGGTTCCTGTTCATCCCGTCCGTCCTTCTCCTACACCAACTAATCTACCTGGGCTCCCGATTCCATATTGGTCATTCGCTGATGTCTTTAATAAAAAGGAAGCAGAGACATTACCCCCTCATAGACCGTATGATTGCCCGATCGACCTGACTACCCGGTACTACGCCTCCCCGTGGGCGTATTTACCCATTGTCCGCTGCTGAGACCAGGTCAATGTCCGAATATATCGAGGAGAATTTGGCCAAGGGATTCATCCGGAAATCCACCTCCCCAGCGGGAGCAGGTTTCTTCTTCGTAAAAAAGAAAGACGGCTCTCTCCGTCCCTGTATTAACTACAGAGGCCTAAATTTGATCACGGTGAAGAATAAGTACCCTCTTCCGCTCATTCCAGAATTGTTTGATCGTCTGAGGGGGGCTAGAATCTTCACCAAACTGGATCTTCGTGGGGCATATAACCTAGTCCGTATCCGTCGGGGAGATGAATGGAAGACGGCATTCAACACCCGGGACGGCCACTACGAGTATTTGGTGATGCCCTTTGGTCTCTGTAATGCTCCAGCAGTCTTTCAGGAGTTGGTCAATGACATCTTCCGGGACCTTCTCTACTCCTGCGTTGTGGTGTACCTAGACGACATCTTGGTCTTCTCTCCGGATCTCCAGTCTCACCGGAGGGATGTTCGTCAGGTTCTGCTCAGGCTCAGGCAGAATCACCTCTTCGCCAAATATGAGAAGTGCCTCTTTGAGCAGACCTCGCTTCCGTTTTTGGGCTACATCATTTCTCAGACAGGCCTACGAATGGATCCGGAGAAACTGTCTGCCATCGAGAAATGGCCCCGACCGGAGGGGTTGAAGGCCATTCAGCGGTTCTTGGGATTCGCCAATTATTACCGCCTTTTCATACCGCACTTCTCTTCCCGGACTGCTCCAATCTCCGCGCTCACCCGCAAGGATGCTAATCCCAAACAGTGGACGCCCGAAGCAGAGGAGGCCTTTCTTTCTTTAAAACAGGCCTTCTCTTCCGCTCCTGTGCTGCATCGCCCGGACGGCAACAAGCAGTTCTTCCTGGAGGTGGACGCTTCCTCTTCTGGAGCCGGAGCGGTACTTACTCAAAAATCTTCATCCGGGAGGATGGTATCTTGCGGCTTCTTCTCCAAACTCTTTATCCTCTTCTGAGCGCAATTACTCCATAGGAGACCGAGAGTTATTGGCCATTAAGCTGGCATTGGAGGAGTGGCGTTACCTACTCGAGGGGGCTCTCCATCCGGTAATCATTTACACTGACCACAAAAATCTGGCTTACCTCCAGCATGCCCAGAGACTTAACCCTCGCCAAGCCCGGTGGTCCTTGTTTTTTGCCCGCTTTGATTTTCTCTTACATTTTCGCCCGGCGACAAGAACATCAAGGCGGACGCCTTGTCCCGGTCCTTCCTGGTGTCGGATCTCGAGGAGGAACCTAAACATATCATCGATCCCGCCAGAGTGATGCAGGTGGCTCCCGTGAGTCTAAATCGTCTCCCTCCTGGTAAGACGTTCGTATCGGTAACCGATCGGGAGAGAATCCTACACTGGGGTCATTCGTCTAGACTAGCTGGCCACGCTGGTCAGAAAAAGACCCTCCAGCTCATTACTCGGCATTACTGGTGGCCTACCCTGCACAAGGACGTAATAGACTTTGTTTCTGCCTGTGTCTCCTGTGCCCGCAACAAAGTTCCAAGACACCTGCCTGCCGGCCGTCTTCTTCCGCTTCCTGTACCCGCTGCCCCCTGGCAGCATATAGCCATGGACTTCATAACAGATCTGCCCGTCTCTGCCGGTTGTACGGTCATTTGGGTGGTCGTTGACCGATTTTCCAAGATGGCTCACTTCATTCCCCTGCCAGGGCTTCCGTCTGCACCCGAGTTGGCTAAAGACTTTATCCGCCACATCTTCCGTCTTCATGGTCTGCCTCGTCACATTGTGTCGGATCGTGGGGTACAGTTCACCTCACGTTTCTGGAGAGCCATTTGTAAGTTGCTAGACGTCACCTTGGATTTCTCCTCCGCTTACCACACGCAGTCCAATGGACAAGTCGAGCGAATCAATCAGAATCTGACCAGTTATCTCCGGCACTTCGTTAATGCCCACCATTCTGACTGGGTGGATCTCCTGCCTTGGGCCGAATTCTCTTACAACAATCACGAGAGCGAATCTTCCTCCAAATCTCCGTTTTTTGTAGTCTTCGGTCAACACCCTCGGATCCCTGTTCCTGTCTCCATCTCTGTGGACAATCCAGCTGCGGAATCTCTGGTTAACGAATTTTCCTCTATATGGGAGAGTACCCGGTCCGCACTCATTCTGTCTTCCGAGCGCATGAAGAAACATGCTGACAAAAAACGTCTGGATCCTCCTCAATTCCGTCCTGGGGATAAGGTCTGGCTTTCGTCCAAATATGTCCGGCTCAAGATTCCTTCCTACAAGTTAGGCCCTCGGTTCATCGGTCCTTTTGAGATCATCAGTCAGATCAACCCGGTGTCCTATAAATTGAAACTCCGGCCAATTTGCGGATTCCTAACTCCTTCCATGTATCTCTCCTCAAACCGGTGGTACTTAACTCTTTTGTCAAGTCTACAGGTACACCTCCTGCTCCAGTGTCTGCTGAAGACGAATTTGAGGTAGAGAACATTCTGGCCACCAAAAGGGTAGGAAGAAAGACCTATTTTCTGGTGGATTGGAAGGGGTTTGGTCCTGAGGAGAGAACGTGGGAGCCTCGGGAGAACATCCATGCCCCTCTCATCCTAGCTAAATTTCTTTCTGGCCTAAAAAAGGGGGCCTAAAGGGGGGGGGTACTGTAGCGCCGGCGTCCTTGCCCTCTGCCAGGCAGGGACGCTGTTCCCCTGTGACAGCGTCCTCTGCCAGACAGGGACGTCGCCCCCCTTACCCGGCTCAGCGTCCTCCTTCCGTCCTGCTGGGGCCGCGCGCTCCCTCCCTGCTTCTGGACTTAGGGCGCGCGCCCGCGCGCTCCCCCGCTCTTAAAGGGGCCGCGCGCATCTTTCAAAAAGGTCCCCGGCCAATGCCGGAGGACTCCACCCTATATAAAGTACTTCCTCCTTAATGGAGGTGCCCGAGCAATGTTGTTATTGCACTGTTCACTACTCTGCTTTAGCCCTCAGGGTCCGTTACCAGTTACCTGCCTGTTTCCTGCCAGTTTGCTGTCTGCTACCTGCCCGCAAGCCTGCCTGGAGGTTCAGGGTCCGTTACCAGTTACCTGCCTGTTTCCTGCCAGTTTGCTCTCTGTTACCTGCCCGCAAGCCTGCCTGGAGGTTCAGGGTCCGTTACCAGTTACCTGCCTGTTTCCTGCCAGTTTGCTGTCTGCTACCTGCCCGCAAGCCTGCCTGGAAGTTCGGCCGTCACATGCGGTGACCATCGGCAATTCCAGAGACTCTCGCCTGCTCACTTGGGGGCGCTCATCTGCCATCTGCCTGCAAGCCTACCTGGAGGTTCGGCCATCACCTGCGGTGTTCATCGGCTATTCCAGAGACTCTCGCCTGCTCACTTGGGGGCGCTCATCTGTCATCTGCCTGCTAGCCTACCGGGAGGCTCCACCATCTCAGGTCGTATATACCTGTCCATTCAGAGACTGCCCCGGCCCCTTGCCTGCCTGTTTATCCAGAAACTGCCCCGGTCACTTGCCGTGACTACCTGCCTGTCTACCCAGAGACTGCCCCGGTCACTTGCCGTGACTACCCGCCTGGTTATCCAGAGACTGCCCCGGTCACTTGCCGTGACTACCTGCCTGTCTACCCAGAGACTGCCCCGGTCACTTGCCGTGACTGCCTGCCTGTCTGTCCAGAGACTGCCCCGGTCACTTACCGTGACTACCTGCCTGTCTACCCAGAGACTGCCCCAGTCACTTGCCGTGACTACCCGCCTGTCTATCCAGAGACTGCCCCGGTCACTTGCCGTGACCTCCCACCTGTCTGTCCAGAGACTGCCCCCGTCACTTGCAGTGACTTCCTGTCCGTCTCCCCGGGCGCCACCCGCTCCTTTACAAGGAAAGCCTCCTTGTATAATAAAGCTCAGAGGTTCCGCCTCCCAGACCCGTTACAGAAACGTCTATAGAAGTTGGCAAACCCGATGAAACGCTGCACCTCCTTCACATTTCTAGGAATTGGCCAATCCTTGATGGCTTGGGTCTTGCTTCCATCCATACTAATCCCTTGCGTAGATAGTACATACCCCAGAAATTGAATTTCGGTCCTATGGAATTCACATTTTTCAAGTTTGATGTAGAGATGGTTTTGTCTTAGGCGTTCTAAGACCATTCTCACATGTCCATGATGTTCCTCTGTGGAGTTAGAAAAAATTAGAATATCATCCAGATAAATCACCACAAATGTATCTAGGAGATCCCTGAATATATCATTCACGAAGTGTTGGAAAGTGGCTGGGGCGGTACTCAGACCAAAAGGCATAACTAGATATTCAAAGTGTCCATAGCGTGACCTGAAAGCAGTCTTCCATTCATCCCCAGGTCTAATACGGACCAAGTTATAGGCCCCACGGAGATCCAGTTTAGAGAAAATTTTGGCATGCCGCACTCTCTCCAACAACTCAGGGATTAAAGGCAATGGATAACGGTTTCTAATAGTAACCTTATTGAGTTCCCTATAGTCTATGCAGGGTCTCAGAGATCCATCTTTCTTCTTCACAAAGAAGATGGGTGCACCTGCGGGAGATGAAGAGGGGCGTATGAAGCCCTTGGCTAAATTTTCGTCTATATAATCCTTCAAAGCTTTTAGCTCGGGCCCCGCTAGGGGGTAGATCTTACCAAAAGGTATCTCGGCTCCGGGCAATAATTCAATTGGACAATCATATGGACGGTGAGGAGGAAGCTGATCAGCGTTCTTCTTGTCACATAAATCCACATAGTCCTGGTATACAGCTGGTAGTTCAGGGACTGACATGGTTCCTTTAGGAACAGAGCAAGCTGAAACTCCTTGACTCATCTGTTTCTCCGGAAAGTGTAATTCCTTGGTCTCCCAGTTAATCGTAGGATTCTGCGCCTGCAGCCATGGTAGCCCTAGAATAATGGGAAAGTGGGGAGAAGAGATAAGCATAAAAGACATTTTCTCCTGAGGATCTTTACCCATAAGGACCCTCAAAGCTCTGTTTCTTGATCCACTGGTCCAGAAGTCAGTAGAGAGCCATCCACAGTCTCCATCTGTACTGGAGTAGCCTTCTGTTAGGGTCTGCGGAACGCACCAAATATATAAAGTGGAGAGGTGCGTTCGCAGCCCGGGGTCCACCGTGCAAGCAAAGCCTGCTGCTAGTAAGATGACGAAAGTAGCAAACTCTGTTATCCCGCAGAGTCGCTAAAATAAACGCCGTAGCGCGTTGTGGCAGTAAGTGCAGACTCTGTTAATTCACAGAGTCGCTAACGGGATGCCACAGTGCTATATGGCGATATGTGCGAACTCACTTAGCTTCAGTGAGCCGCAAAGTAAAACGCTAGGGCGCTGTCTAGCGTCGAGAGCGAACCCTGTTACGTCACAGAGCCGCTGAGAACAAACGCCGTGTCCTGTCAGGCTCTCAGGCACACGGTTAATTGCTAAGCGAGCATAATACGTGGTCATGCGCTAATGTCCTCGCGGGAGTCACCCGCAATCTATGGCGTCTGAACGCCAGACCCTGAATACGGCAATCAAACTCCTCACCGGTTATGCCGGTAATCTAGGGCATCTAGGACACCGACCCTGACCAGCTAGCACACTAAACTCCTCACCGATTAAGTCGGTATTCTAGTGGCTTATTTCAGCCGGGTCCCTAACCACACACACGCATGACCACACTGGCGCATAGCATACAATGGTTGATATTAGCGCATGGCGGCCCAGCCATGCTACCCTTTTATAGCAACAGCCACAGGACCTTCCAGGAACAAGGACCAATGAGAACCTGTTCAGAAGACTAGTAGTAACAGGGCCTTCCTGGCGGGCCAATAGGAGCCGCTGCAGTACCTGAGCATGTGACCCCTGATCTCCAATGAGAGATCTCACTCTGGGCACGCTCAGAAGGGAAAATGCAGGACTTTATCCCAAAGACGTCTGCTCCAGAACTGGCTACAATAGCAGATCCAGGAAAGGCAGCAGCAAGTCACTGCCCAGTAGTGGAGTGGGCAAGACGCCTGGAACGACGTCTCTGCTGAGCAGGCTCCACTGCGGCCGGAGACGAATGGGAGACCGCAGCGGCACTGGTTCGAGACTCCCCTTGTGCAGGAGCGGGAACTCGAACCCTAACATTACCCCCCCTCCTAGGGCCCCCCCTTCTCTGGGCCTCGCTGCGTTCAAAGGCAGCGATGAGCTGCGGAGCGTGAACATGCTCGGCAGGCTCCCAAGACCTATCCTCAGGCCCATAGCCCCTCCAGTCCACCAAATAAAACTTTTTGCCCCGTACCACCTTACACCCCACGATGGCGTTCACCTCATGGTCATCCGCAGATGAACCCGATGTCCCGGCAGATGACTCAGAAAACCGGGACATGAGCACGGGTTTCAGGAGGGACACGTGAAAGGTGTCGGAGATACCCAGGCGTGGTGGAAGAGCTAAACGGTATACCACAGGGTTAACCTGCTCGAGGACCTTGAAAGGACCCAGGTAGCGGGGTGCCAACTTAGTGGACTCAACTCGCAGCTGATGTTACGGGCGGAGAGCCACACCAAATCCCCAGGAGCAAATGTAGGAGCGGGGCGCCGATGGGCATCGGCCGAAGACCTCATCCTCTCTTTGGAGGCCTGAATGGCATCCTGCGTGCGGTCCCAAATGTTCCGTGCCTCCACAGCCCAGTCTGCCACCCTGGAATCGGCGGAAGACACGGGCATAGGCACTGGTACCCGCGGATGCTGACCGTAGTTCAGGAGGAATGGGGTCTGTCCGGTGGAATCAGCCACAGCATTGTTTAATGCAAACTCAGCCCATGGTAGCAAGGATGCCCAGTCATCCTGCCTGGCTGAGACAAAATGTCGTAGATAGGTGACCAAGGTCTGGTTGGCCCTCTCTACCAACCCATTCGTCTCAGGATGGTACGCTGAAGAGAGATTTAACTCAATACTGAGTAGACGACAAAGCTCTCTCCAGAACCGAGACGCAAACTGGGGACCTCGGTCACTGACAATCTTGTCCGGCTGCCGTGTAAACGGAAGATGTGCCTAACAAACAACGCTGCCAGAGCCCGTGCAGAAGGTAACCGTGGTAGTGGCACCAGATGCACCATTTTAGAGAAATGGTCGGTGATTACCCAAATGATGGTGCAACCCCGAGACTTGGGCAAGCCCACCACAAAGTCCATCCCAACCATCTCCCAGGGCCTGTCTGCCACCGGCAAAGGGTAAAGTAACCCAGCTGGCCGTTGTCGTGGAGACTTATTTTTGGCGCAGGAGACACACGCCCGAACATAGTCCCCAACATCACGGACCATATGCGGCCACCAATATGTCCTCGCCAGCAACTCAGATGTCCTCTTTGCCCCAAAGTGTCCACCCACCCTGGACGAATGTGCCCAAGAGAGTACCTCCGGTCGCAAATTAGTAGGCACAAAAGTCTTGCCCGGGGGCACAGACTCTAGCGAAACCGGGGCCACTGTTCTCAGGCTCTCTGTGGGGACGATAAGCCGAGGCTCCTCCACCTCCTCCGAGGACACCACAGAGCGAGAGAGAGCGTCGGCACGAATGTTCTTCTCTCCCGAGAGGAAATGCAGTGTGAAATGAAACCGGAAGAAGAACAAGGACCATCTGGCTTGGCGAGAATTAAGCCGCTGGGCTGTCTGAAGATATACCAGGTTTTTGTGATCCGTGAAGACTTGGAAGGGAAAGCGAGCTCCCTCCAACAGATGTCTCCACTCCGAGAAGGCCAACTTCATTGCTAGCAACTCCCTGTCCCCGATGGAATAATTCCTCTCTGCTGGTGTGAAGGTCTTGGAGAAAAAGAAGCATGGGTGCTTCCGACCTTGAGCATCCTTTTGGAAGAGGACTGCTCCAGCACCAACGGACGAGGCATCCACCTCCAATATAAATGGCTTATCAACATCGGGGCGATGTAGGATGGGAGCTCTAGCGAAATGAGACTTAATAGACGTGAAGGCCTTGGAGACCTCTTCAGACCACAATTTGGGATTAGCTCCCTTTTTGGTAAGGGCAACCACGGGAGCTACCAAAGTTGAGAAGTGGGGAATGAACTGACGGTAGTAATTAATGAACCCCATAAAGCGCTGCACCGCCTTTAGAGAGTGGGGTTCTTGCCAGTCCATCACCGCCTGTAGTTTGGCAGGATCCATAGCCAATCCCTGGGCGGAGATGATATAGCCCAGGAAAGGTAAGGACTCCTGCTCAAATACACATTTCTCCAACTTTGCGTAAAGGGAATTTGCCCGTAGGAGATCGAAGACCCTGCCAACATCCCTCCGGTGGGAGTCAATATCTGGAGAGAAGATGAGTATATCATCCAGATAGACTACGACCGAGGTGGAGAGCATATCCCGGAAGATGTCATTGACAAAGTCTTGGAAAACGGCTGGAGCATTACAGAGCCCAAAGGGCATCACCAGATATTCGTAATGCCCATCCCTGGTATTAAAAGCCGTCTTCCATTCGTCCCCCTCACGGATGCGAATCAGGTTATAAGCACCGCGCAGATCTAGTTTAGTGAATACCCTTGCTCCCCGAAGCCTATCAAATAGCTCAGAGATCAGGGGCAACGGGTACTTGTTTTTAACGGTGATGGCGTTAAGACCCCTGTAATCAATACACGGACGCAATTCTCCGTTTTTCTTCTGCACGAAGAAAAATCCCGCTCCTGCCGGTGACACCGACTTCCTAATAAACCCTCTTGCCAGGTTCTCCTGAATATATTGCGACATGGCCTCTGTCTCAGGAAGAGAGAGGGGATAGACCCTTCCCCGAGGAGGTTCTGCGCCAGGCAAGAGGTCGATAGGACAGTCATAGGGGCGATGAGGCGGAAGAGTCTCCGCAGCCTTCTTGGAGAACACGTCTGCATATGACCAGTAGTGCTTGGGAAGTGGAGTAAGATCTGCGGGTAACTCAGTAGTGGTAACCTGAACGCAACTTCTGAAACATCTGCCTGTACATGCATCACTCCAACCCAGTATCCTACCCGAAGTCCACTCTATATGTGGGGAGTGGAAACGGAGCCAAGGTATACCTAGTAGGATCTCGTCTATTCCTCGGGAAGGACGAGTAGGGAAATAAATTCCTGATGGGAAGGAGATACAGACAATGCAAGTGGGACAGTCTGGTGAGTAATTTGTGAGGGCAATGACGACCCATTCACTACCCGAACAGTCACTGATTTGTCAAGCGCCACCAGAGGTATTGCATGACGGCGAGCAAAGCTAGAGGACATGAAATTCCCCTCTGCTCCTGAGTCCACGCAAAGGTCGGCGGTGAGAATGGAAGTACCAACAGTGATTGTCCCTTTAAATGTTATCTTGGAGGAAAATGCCGCTGTCTCTAGTGAACCTCTCCCAGGGCCACTAGACGCGATCGCTTCCCCGATCGCTGTGGACATCTGTTGGCATAGTGTCCTGTCTGCTGACAATGGTTACAAACCACGGATACTCGGACGGACCGAGACTTAGGTCCTGCATGAGGAACTTCTGTGGCCTTTTGAGGTTCGGACGCCAGATCGGGAAATTCGAGAGGTTTGGCAAAGGTAGGAGCCAACCGAAACCTCTGCCTACACTGGGCCCGCTCCAACCTCCGCTCGTGAAAACGGAGGTCAATGCGGGTAGATATGGAGATAAGCTTCTCCAGTGTGGCGGGAATCTCCCTGGTAGCCAAAGCGTCTTTAACATGGTCAGCCAGTCCCCGCCAGTAGATAGGAATAAGAACTTTATCAGACCAATCTAGCTCAGCAGCCAGAGTCCGAAACTGGACGGAAAACTGACTGACCAAAGACGAACCCTGTGTCAATGCCAGCAGTTGTAGGCCGTATCGTGGGTGACCTGGGGTCCTAAAAAGACCTTTTTAAGAGCCTCCAAGAAACGAGGAGCACTCTGCACCACACGATCATCGCGCTCCCACAGCGGCGTTGCCCACTCCAACGCTCTGCCCGAGAGTAGAGAAAGTACAAAACCCACTTGTGCCCGATCCGTGGGAAAACGTGCAGCCAGAAGCTCAAGATGTATAGAGCACTGACTCACGAATCCCCGACATTGCTTGCTATCACCGGCAAACTTGTCAGGAAGCGGGAGGTGGGATAATGTAGGGGCAGAGGTGGCAGAGGACAAACTGGCTGCAGCCACGCTAGCAGCCTGAACAGCGACTGCGGTAACATCCACAGCTGAGGTTGTGCTCTCAAGAGCCTCCAACCTACCCTTCAGCTGCTGGATGTACTGCAATAGACGCTGTTCGTCCGCCATTTTACTAGCCAGACCCTGGCGCTAATATTATGTTAGGGTCTGCGGAACGCACCAAATATATAAAGTGGAGAGGTGCGTTCGCAGCCCGGGGTCCACCGTGCAAGCAAAGCCTGCTGCTAGTAAGATGACGAAAGTAGCGAACTCTGTTATCCCGCAGAGTCGCTAAAATAAACGCCGTAGCGCGTTGTGGCAGTAAGTGCAGACTCTGTTAATTCACAGAGCCGCTAACGGGATGCCACAGTGCTATATGGCGATATGTGCGAACTCACTTAGCTTCAGTGAGCCGCCAAGTAAAACGCTAGGGCGCTGTCTAGCGTCGAGAGCGAACCCTGTTACGTCACAGAGCCGCTGAGAACAAACGCCGTGTCCTGTCAGGCTCTCAGGCACACGGTTAATTGCTAAGCGAGCATAATACGTGGTCATGCGCTAATGTCCTCGCGGGAGTCACCCGCAATCTATGGCGTCTGAACGCCAGACCCTGAATACGGCAATCAAACTCCTCACCGGTTATGCCGGTAATCTAGGGCATCTAGGACACCGACCCTGACCAGCTAGCACACTAAACTCCTCACCGATTAAGTCGGTATTCTAGTGGCTTATTTCAGCCGGGTCCCTAACCACACACACGCATGACCACACTGGCGCATAGCATACAATGGTTGATATTAGCGCATGGCGGCCCAGCCATGCTACCCTTTTATAGCAACAGCCACAGGACCTTCCAGGAACAAGGACCAATGAGAACCTGTTCAGAAGACTAGTAGTAACAGGGCCTTCCTGGCGGGCCAATAGGAGCCGCTGCAGTACCTGAGCATGTGACCCCTGATCTCCAATGAGAGATCTCACTCTGGGTACGCTCAGAAGGGAAAATGCAGGACTTTATCCCAAAGACGTCTGCTCCAGAACTGGCTACAATAGCAGATCCAGGAAAGGCAGCAGCAAGTCACTGCCCAGTAGTGGAGTGGGCAAGACGCCTGGAACGACGTCTCTGCTGAGCAGGCTCCACTGCGGCCGGAGACGAATGGGAGACCGCAGCGGCACTGGTTCGAGACTCCCCTTGTGCAGGAGCGGGAACTCGAACCCTAACACCTTCTTCACTGAACGTATCCCCTGTTTCAGAGCAAAGGAGATATCCATAAAATTTCCACTTGCTCCTGAGTCGATCATAGCAGAGCTAGACACCCAGACTGAGTCAACCCAGAGTTTGATGGAAAGGAAGCAATGAGAATTGTTTCTTTTACAACTCAGCTGGGACACCGCTGAGGAAACTTGAAAAATTGCAGCGTTTATACCGTCATCGTCCCAGAACTAACAGAGTTTAAGTCCGAGAAATCAAGATCTCTTGCAGCAGATCTCTCTGGAGCCTGAGGCTCGGACATGACAGAGCTCCTCTCACAACACTCACAGTGAATGACTGCTGCAGTAGTCTTACGAGAACGGCTGGGCAGTTTATAATGAAGTGCCCTGACTTACCACAGTAGAAACATAGATTTTCCTTTATACGATGTTCTTTGCGTGCATCACTAACCCGTCTTTGTAAAGAGTCCACCTGCATGGGTTCAGGTTCTGGTTCCCTTGTGATCCTACTCAAAGGTTCCTTAGCTGAGGAGGGAGGTAGTAAAAGGTTAGTGCGATTATTTTCGAACCATCTCTCTTGTCTGCGTTCATCAGACGAGCATCAATACGGATACAATAGTTAATAAAGTCACCTAACGCAGTGGGAGGGTCGGCACGAGCAAGTTCATCCTTAATCAGTGGAGACAACCCTTTCCGAAAAATAGATTTTTTAGCGGAAGTGTCCCAAGTGGTATCAAGAGCCCATCTCCTGAAATCCAGGGCATATTCGGCTACTGAACGCTTACCTTGGCGCAAAGTTAACATGGCTGCTTCAGCTGTTGCACCTCGATTGGGGTCATCAAACACCTGCCCCATGGCTGAAATAAAAGCATCAAGGTGATTCAAACGATCATCCTCAGTCTCAATCAGAGGGTTTGCCCACATCAAAGCCTTATTGGTAAGCAACATGATTATAGTAAGCACTTTGGATCGTTCAGTGGGAAATTGTGAAGCATGTGCAGAGAAAAATAAATTGCATTGATTAAAAAATCCCCTGAATTTCTCACGTTCACCGCCAAAACGAAAAGGAGGTAATTTGGGGATCCCAGAACTTGGGGTTATGGCAGGAGCCTGGGCTCGTTCCTCTAGAGCCTCAATCCTGGCTCGCAATTCCTGGGTAGTCTGTCCAAACACTTGCAAATTATGATTAGTGAGGTCCTGTAGGCTTGCAAAACGGGTTTTTAAAGTCTGTACATCTGAAAGGATTGTATCAGTCACTCCGCAAAGTTCCTTTATGGGGGCCTCCATCTTCCAGATCTTTTAAGGCAGAGGTGCTGGAAGGAGAAGAGGAAAGGAAAAAAAAAAAAACAATAGTGTTTACCTGTGGTAACACTCCAGAGTAAAATTTTAAGGGAATGCGCTCACCTGGAATGGTTGTGAGAAGTCACAACCACTGTCATCACATAATGTATTAAACGGACATCTGATATCCACAGTCACAGCAGACACGGCTTTCCCAGACCCAGCAGACACTAAACATTGGCTCCTGAATCTTGTCATGTATAGTGTACAGTTCCTATAGCGTCTTGTGCTTGGGTGCGAGGAAAACACAGGAGACATAGGTTGAAATGAAATGACTTGTATTACTTCATACAAGCATGCTGAAAAGTTCACACAGTTTGCAGGAACAGCGACAGGAGACACAGCAGGCCAGAATAACTTCAAGCACTACAATAAATCTCCAAAGCAGGTTCAGGATCTCTTCTCTGTACCGTAATTCCTCTGCAAACATGGATTCACCAAACAGCAGGTTTCCAGAGTCCAAAAGTGTTCCAAGGTTCCTCAGTAGGGAATAGCTGGAGTACAAGTCCAAGGCTTCCAGGAGTCAGGTCACAGACTGACTGAGGCTTGATTCAGGAGCACTGATTGTTCAGCTGAGGCTGCTTAAGAAGCAAGAGGGAAGAATCAGGGCGGGAATATGAAAACTGGAAACTCCATATTAACTGAGGGCAAGAGTTGCAGAAAGACAGAAAGCAAAATGGCCGACGGAAAACTGAGTTTCAAGGAACATGTCAACAGAGACAAAGAACCTTACACCAGCTGCGCTTGGAATCTCATTTCCCAGAGGGATGCACCGAAGGTAATGACCACTAGAGGACCCAATATGCATACACACATCTTCACCAATCCCTAGAGCCTCCAGAGGGAGCCTTTTGAGTATATATAAGGATGGTGAAGCCACACAGTTAGTTAGTTCTCTCGGAGGGAAGGAGTTGAACCTTAGTCTAGTTTGAGAGAAGCGAGTAGAGAATTAGCTCTAGGAGCGAGCACAGATCAGTTAGTCTGCAAAGCCAGGTGCAGGACAGACGGAGAAGACTGATAGCAGCTCCAGGCAGAGCTTAGAAGTAAGAAGAGAGTGTGTGCAGTCTAGCACACGGAGCAGGGCTCAAGAGAGAGAGTTCAGCTTTTGAAGAAGGAACCTGAAGTCTGCAGCTTGAAGCTTAGTTCAAACGAGTGGAGGCTAGTACAAGTGGGACGGAAGCCACTCCAGCCTAGTCAGAGCTGAGTCAAGTGAGTGCAGTTCAGCGAGCAAGCGTGCCGACGCTTAGAGAGCGGTGAAGAAAGAGAAGAAGCAGCCACCTACTGCCAGTGTGTGAGAGTGTGAGGGTCGAGTAGGACGAAAGGTGAGTGGATAAGAAAAGAGTGACAGAGGTGGAAATAGCATTGATAGCTTACCTCTACTCTGATTAACTGGACACCGGGTCCGAGCTTGCTGGATTCTTCATGACCAGTGGGAGATACCGGAGATCCTGGAGTACTTCAAGTTCCAGGAGCCCATGAGTGTTGATACGTAACTGGGTCAGGAAGACAGGAGTCTGGCAGGTACCGCCATTAGAGACTGTGTTCTTTCCAATAGAAGGCCCTACACAAAGTCAGCCGGGTGTAAAGTTGAAGACAGAGTTAGGCCTCGTTTCATACAGGTCAGATACTCACATTACAGGAGTAAGGAGGCCCTACACCTACTCAGTGGGAAGAACTGGACGTGCATCCTTCACCCTGCCAGTATCCCGGGATGTGCCTTCAATTCCATCAGTAAAGGTACAGAAAGAGACTTTTGTGTGTGTGTTCACATTATTACTCCTACGGCCGAACTCCCTTCCTCCATCCTGTACCCCTACACAGCTTAACTACCCTGAAGGTCCCCAGCCTTACCTGTGGAAGGCTTAACACCTTGCTGCCTAATACCAACCCTTCAGTGGACCTATACAGCAGCGCTGGTCACCCTGACCAGGAACCACAGGTGGCGTCACGAACATTCTACAAACACTTTAATCCCCTGTAAATATCCCACATTTAAGGTGAGCCCCAGGGCCACGGACCAAGCTGCAGCTGCCGTGACATCCCCCATAGAAGTGAACGGGCTCGGTGCCGAGTACCCCACAGCCCTGGCGGGCGGCTCAGCATGCCCAGCGAGGAGAGGTATTTCATTTTTTTAATGCTTGGAGCAATATATGGGGAGCATTATACACTGGAGAAATATATATTTGGCCCATCATACACTGGAGCATCATAGATAGGGCCCATAATATACTGGATGATCATATGGGGCCCATTATATATGGAGCATTATATAGGCCCATCATATACTGGAGCATCATCCATGGGGCCCATCATATACTGGAGCAACATATGGGGCCCATCATATACTAGAGCATCATATGGGGTTTATTATTTATGGGACATCACATGGAGCCCATTATATATGGAGCATTATATATAGGGACCATTATATTTGGAGCATTATATGGGGCTCATCATACACTGGAGCATTATAAATGGGGCCCATCATACACTGGAACATCATATACGGGGCCCATTATACACTGGAGCATCATATGGGGCCCCAGAGGTGTATCTAGGCTTTCTGGCACCCGGGGCAAGAATTCGGTTCGGCGCCCCCCCCCCAAGCACATATGCGATTTGCACACTTAGTCATGTACCGACGAGC
>JARQOD010010766.1:0-26026 GCA_033576555.1 Oophaga sylvatica
AGGAACTTATCTAGATGTGTGGTGAGCACTTTGAACCCCGAAGTGCTTCACAGAAGTTTATAACGTACAGCCGTAAAAATAAAAAATCCTTTTTTTTTTACAAAAATGATTTTTTCGCCCCCAATATTTTATTTTCACAAGGGTAACAGGAGAAATTGGACCCCAAAAGTTGTTGTCCAATTTGTCCTGAGTACGCTGATACCCAATATGTGGGAGTAAACTACTGTATGGGCGCACGTCGGGGCTCGGAAGGGAAGTAGTGACGTTTTGGATTGCAGACTTTGATGGAATGGTCTGGGGGCGTCATGTCGCATTTGGAGAACCCCTGATGCGCCTAAACAGTGGAAACCCCCCACAAGTTACCCCATTTTGGAAAATAGACCCCACAAGGAACTTATCTAGATGGTGGTGAGCACTTTGAACCCCGAAGTGCTTCACAGAAGTTTATAACGTACAGCCGTAAAAATAAAAAATCCTTTTTTTTTTTACAAAAATGATTTTTTCGCCCCCAATATTTTATTTTCACAAGGGTAACAGGAGAAATTGGACCCCAAAAGTTGTTGTCCAAATTGTCCTGAGTACGCTGATACCCAATATGTGGGAGAAAACTACTGTATGGGCACACGTCGGGGCTCGGAAGGGAAGTAGTGACGTTTTGGATTGCAGACTTTGATGGAATGGTCTGGGGGCGTCATGTCGCATTTGGAGAGCCCCTGATGCGCCTAAACAGTGGAAACCCCCCACAAGTGACCCCATTTTGGAAAATAGACCCCACAAGGAACTTATCTAGAAGTGTGGTGAGCGCTATGAAGCCCCAAGTACTTCACAGAAGTTTATAACGTACAGCCGTAAAAATAAAAAATCCTTTTTTTTTTACAAAAATGATTTTTTTGCCCCCAATATTTTATTTTCACAAGGGTAACAGGAGAAATTGGACCCCAAAAGTTGTTGTCCAAATTGTCCTGAGTACGCTGATACCCAATATGTGGGAGAAAACTACTGTATGGGCACACGTCAGGGCTCGGAAGGGAAGTAGTGACGTTTTGGATTGCAGACTTTGATGGAATGGTCTGGGGCGTCATGTCGCATTTGGAGAGCCCCTGATGCGCCTAAACAGTGGAAACCCCCCACAAGTGACCCCATTTTGGAAAATAGACCCCACAAGGAACTTATCTAGAAGTGTGGTGAGCGCTATGAAGCCCCAAGTACTTCACAGAAGTTTTATAACATACAGCCGTAAAAACAAAAAAATCATTTTTTTTTTTACAAAAATGATTTTGTCGCCCCCAGTTTTTTATTTTCCCAAGGGTAACAGGAGAAATAGGCCAAATTGCACAATAACTCTTGGGGTCCAGAGTATGCTGATACCCCATATGTGGGGTAAACTACTGTTTGGGCGCATGGCAGAGCTCAGAAGTGAAGGAGCACCATTTGACTTTTTCAACGCAGAATTGGCTGGAATTTAGATCAGACGCCATGTCACATTTCGAGAGCCCCTGATGTGCCTAAACAGCAGAAATCCCCCAATTCTAACTCCAACCCTAACCCCAAACACCAATAACCCTAGTCCCAACCCTAACCACAAACCTAACCCTAACACACCCATAACCCTAATCCCAACCCTAATACTAACGTTAGCGCCAACCCTAACCCTAATACTAACGTTAGCGCCAACCCTAACTTTAGCCGCAACCCTAACCCTAACGGGAAAATGGAAATAAATACATTTTTTTAATTTTATTATTTTTCCCTAACTAAGGGGGTGATAAAGGGGGTTTGATTTACTATTTATAGCGGGTTTTTATGATTGGCACTTTTTGTTCGGCGGTATGATGATAAAGCATTGATTTTTTGCTTCGTTTTTTTTTTTTTAAGGGGTTCACTAAAGGGGTTAACTAGTGGGACAGTTTTATAGTGGGGGTCGTTACGGACGCGGCGATACCAAATATGTGTACTTTTATTGTTTTGGTTTTTTTATTTACAGGAAAAAATGAATTTATTGGGGAATATTTTTTTTTTTTTTTATGATTTTTTTTTACAATTTTTATTTTTACTTTTTTTACTTTTTTACTTTGTCCCAGGGTGGGACATCACAGTATTTATCAGATCGCTGGTGTGACAGTGTGCACAGCACTCTGTCACACCAGCGATCGCTCTGGCATCGCTGCAGGCTTCCTCAGCGCCTGCTCTCAGCAGGCGCTGAGGAAGCCGCCTCCCTGCAGGACCCCGGCGCCATCTTGGATCCGGGGACCTGGAGGGAGGACGGACCCTCGGAACAGCGCGACACATCGCGCTGCTCTGAGGGTCTCAGGGGAGCGCGCAGGGAGCCACCTGCCTGCGCGATCCTCCCCTGTGCCCCGGGTACACCGCGATCATGTTTGATCGCGGTGTGCTAGGGGTTTATGTGCCGGGAGCGGTCCGTGACCGCTCCTGACACACAGTCACGGGTGTCAGCTGTGATAATCAGCTGACACCCGGCGGCGATCAGCTGCGCTCCCCCCGGGAGCGCAGCTGATCGCCCATGACGTACTATTCCGTCCATGGGAATTAGGTCCAGGGTCACATGGACGGAATAGTACGTCTGATGGCAGAGAGGGGTTAAGAAGCAAGAGGGAGAGAATCAGGGCGGGAACATGAAAACTGGAAACTCCATATTAACTGAGGGCAAGAGCTGCAGAAAGACAGAAAGCAAAATGGCCGACGGAAAACTGAGTTTCAAGGAACATGTCAAAAGAGACAAAGAACCTTACATTACTCCCCCCCTTAAGGACAACCTCCGGTTGACCTCAGACCAGGCTTGTCAGGGTACCTCTGATGAAACTGGCGGAGCAGGCGAGGAGCATTTAATTATTGACTGGTTCCCATGAGTTGTCCTCCACTGGGTAGCCCTGCCATTTAATCAAATATTGCAACTGATTTCTGTACAACCTGGAATCTAGAATCCTTTCCACCATAAATTCTTCCTGACCATCGACCAGCACTGGGTCAGGGCAAGGAGAAGAGCGTCCAGGAAACGTATTGGGTGTTGCAGCCTTTAGTAGGGATACATGAAAGACAGGGTGGATTCTCATAGTTCTGGGCAGTTGAAGACGACAAGCAACAGCACTTATAATCTTACTGATCTTATAAGGTCCAATGTACTTATGTCCCAATTTAGACGATGGAATCTTTATTTTAAGATTTCTGGTTGACAGCCAGACCAAATCTCCTACCTTGAAAGCTGGTGCAGGTTTACGAAATTTATCTGCTGCTTTCTTGTACCTTTCCTGAGCCAATTCTAGATTTTCCTTTAGAAGATCCATATTCTTTTGTAAAGAAGTGATTCTTTCAGCCACTGCCGGCAAGGGCGTATCTATGGGAAATCGAGGAAGAATGTTAGGATGATAACCTAGATTGGAGTAAAAAGGAGACTGCTTAGTGGAGGCGCTCTGAGAGTTATTATAAGAGAACTCAGCCAGTGGAAGTAGATCCACCCAATCATCTTGTAGGTGGCAGATAAAGCAGTGGAGATACTGCTCCAGGGTCTGATTGGTTCGTTCTGTCTGTCCATTAGTCTGGGGATGAAAAGCAGAAGAAAGGTTTACTTTAATGTCCAATGCGGCACAGAAATTTTGCCAAAACCTTGAAGTGAATTGCACCCCTCGATCCGAAATGACCTCATCCGGTACTCCATGTAAGCGAAACACATTCTTAATCATCAAGTCTGATGTCTGTTTTGCAGTGGGTAAGCCGACACAAGGGATAAAATGAGCTGCCTTTGTTAGACGATCAACCACCACTAGAATGGTGTTCTTCCCTTGAGAGGTTGGTAACTCCACAATGAAGTCCATAGAAATGGATCCCCACGGGCGGGACGGGGTGGGCAGAGGTTGTAACAGACCAGTTGGTGAGGAGCAAGGTGTTTTGCATCTTGCACAGACTTCACATGAAGTGACATAGTTTAAAACATCTTTCCTGTAAGTGGGCCACCAAAAGAAACGAGAAAGAAATTCTTGTGTCTTTAGAATTCCCCTATGCCCGGCTATCTTGGAATCGTGGATGAGTTGCAATACTCTAAATCTGACTGTTTCAGGTATATACAGACGTTGTCCCTGAATCCACACACCATTCTTAAAGACAAGACTTACGTCCCTTGGGGGTTGAGCCAACAAAGAATCCGCATGGTATGCTTCCTTGATGTCCTTAAGTAGGTCTTGATTATGAATCACTCCCAGGAATCTAGAGTCAGGAAGAATAGTCTTAGGAGGAGTAAGTGGACGTGTCTCTGCTGAATGAATCCTAGAGAGTGCATCAGCCTTTCCATTGCGCGATCCTGGTCTATAAGAAATTACAAAATTAAACTGGTTTAGGAAAAGATTCCAGCGAGCCTGGCGAGGAGTCAGGCACTTAGCCGACCTGATAAATTCAAGGTTACGATGGTCTGTCAGGATGACTATTTGCTGTGCAGCTCCCTGAAGAAGGTGTCTCCATTCCTTGAAGGCGGCAATAATGGCCAACAATTCTCTATTGCCCACATCGTAGTTCCTCTCAGCCAAGACAACTGCTGGGAAAAGAAGGCACAGGGATGCAAGACATTCTTCTCACCTGTTCTCTGAGAGAGTATAGCTCTAACGGCACAGTCTGAAGCATCCACCTCTATTATGAAGGCAAGCTCGGGGTTGGGATGTACTAAGATAGGTGCGGTGGTAAATTTGTCCTTTAAACAGGAAAATGCTTCCTGAGCTTGCGGGGTCCAGGAGAACCTAGACTGTTTCCGGGTAAGTTGGGTGATAGGTGACACTACCTCAGAGAAATTCCTAATGAAACGTCTATAGAAGTTGGCAAACCCGATGAAGCGCTGCACCTCCTTCACATTTCTAGGAATTGGCCAATCCTTGATGGCTTGGGTCTTGCTTCCATCCATACTAATCCCTTGCGTAGATAGTACATACCCCAGAAATTGAATTTCGGTCCTATGGAATTCACACTTTTCAAGTTTGATGTAGAGATGGTTTTGTCTTAGGCGTTCTAAGACCATTCTCACATGTCCATGATGTTCCTCTGTGGAGTTAGAAAAAATTAGAATATCATCCAGATAAATCACCACAAATGTATCTAGGAGATCCCTGAAGATGTCATTCACCAAGTGTTGGAAAGTGGCTGGGGCGGTACTCAGACCAAAAGGCATAACTAGATATTCGAAGTGTCCATAGCGTGACCTGAATGCAGTCTTCCATTCATCCCCAGGTCTAATACGGACCAAGTTATAGGCCCCACGGAGATCCAGTTTAGAGAAAATTTTGGCGTGCCGCACTCTCTCCAACAACTCAGGGATTAAAGGCAATGGATAACGGTTTCTAATAGTAACCTTATTGAGTTCCCTATAGTCTATGCAGGGTCTCAGAGATCCATCTTTCTTCTTCACAAAGAAGATGGGTGCACCTGCGGGAGATGAAGAGGGGCGTATGAAGCCTTTGGCTAGATTTTCATCTATGTAGTCCTTCAAAGCTTTTAGCTCGGGCCCCGCTAGGGGGTAGATCTTACCAAAAGGTATCTCGGCTCCAGGCAATAATTCGATTGGACAATCATATGGACGGTGAGGAGGAAGCTGATCAGCGTTCTTCTTGTCACATAAATCCACATAGTCCTGGTATACAGCTGGTAGTTCAGGGACTGACATGGTTCCTTTAGGAACAAAGCAAGCTGAAACTCCTTGACTCATCTGTTTCTCCGGAAAGTGTAATTCCTTGGTCTCCCAGTTAATCGTAGGATTCTGCGCCTGCAGCCATGGTAGCCCTAGAATAATGGGAAAGTGGGGAGAAGAGATAAGCATAAAAGACATTTTCTCCTGATGACCTTTACCCATAAGGACCCTCAAAGGCTCTGTTTCCTGATCCACTGGTCCAGAGGTCAGCAGGGAGCCATCCACAGTCTCCATCTGTACTGGAGTAGCCTTCTTCACTGAACGTATCCCCTGTTTCAGAGCAAAGGAGATATCCATAAAATTTCCACTTGCTCCTGAGTCGATCATAGCAGAGCTAGACACCCAGACTGAGTCCACCCAGAGTTTGATGGAAAGGAAGCAATGAGAATTATTTCTTTTACAACTCAGCTGGGACACCGCTGAGGAAACTTGAAAAATTGCAGCGTTTATACCGTCATTGTCCCCAGAACTAACAGAGTTTAAGTCCGAAAAATCAAGATCTCTTGCAGCAGATCTCTCTGGAGTCTGAGGCTCGGACATGACAGAGCTCCTCTCGCAACACTCACAGTGAATGACTGCTGCAGTAGTCTTACGAGAACGGCTGGGGCAGTTTATAATGAAGTGCCCTGACTTACCACAGTAAAAACATAGATTTTCCTTTATACGATGTTCTTTGCGTGCATCACTAACCCGTCTTTGTAAAGAGTCCACCTGCATGGGTTCAGGTTCTGGTTCCCTTGTGATCCTACTCAAAGGTTCCTTAGCTGAGGAGGGAGGTAGGAAAAGGTTAGTGCGATTATTTTCGAACCATCTCTCTTGTCTGCGTTCAGTCAGACGAGCATCAATACGGATACAATAGTTAATAAAGTCACCTAACGCAGTGGGAGGGTCGGCACGAGCAAGTTCATCCTTAATCAGTGGAGACAACCCTTTCCGAAAAATAGATTTTTTGGCGGAAGTGTCCCAAGTGGTATCAAGAGCCCATCTCCTGAAATCCAAGGCATATTCGGCTACTGAACGCTTACCTTGGCACAAAGTTAACATGGCTGCTTCAGCTGTTGCACCTCGATTGGGGTCATCAAACACCTGCCCCATGGCTGAAATAAAAGCATCAAGGTGATTCAAACAATCATCCTCAGTCTCAATCAGAGGGTTTGCCCACATCAAAGCCTTATTGGTAAGCAACATGATTATAGTAAGCACTTTGGATCGTTCAGTGGGAAATTGTGAAGCATGTGCAGAGAAAAATAGATTGCATTGGTTAATAAATCCCTGAATTTCTCACGTTCACCGCCAAAACGAAAAGGAGGTAACTTGGGGATCCCAGAACTCGGGGTTATGGCAGGAGCCTGGACTCGTTCCTCTAGAGCCTCAATCCTGGCTCGTAATTCCTGAGTAGTTTGTCCAAACACTTGCAAATTATGATTAGTGAGGTCCTGTAGGCTTGCAAAACGGGTCTTTATAGTCTGTATATCTGCAAGGATTGTATCAGTCACTCCGCAAAGCTCCTTTATGCGGGCCTCCATCTTCCAGATCTTTTAAGGCAGAAGTGCTGGAAGGAGAAGAGGAAAGGAAAAAAAAAAAAAACAATAGTGTTTACCTGTGGTAACACTCCAGAGTAACATTTAAGGGAATGCGCTCACCTGGAATGGTTGTGAGAAGTCACAACCACTGTCATCACAGAAGGTATTAAACGGACATCTGATATCCACAGTCACAGCAGACATGGCTTTCCCAGACCCAGCAGACACTAAACATTGGCTCCTGAATCCTGTCATGTATAGTGTACAGTTCTATAGCGTCTTGTGCTTGGGTGCGAGGAAAACACATGAGACATAGGTTGATATGAAATGACTTGTATTACTTCATACAAGCATGCAGAAAAGGTCACACAGTTTGCAGGAACAGAGGCAGGAGAACACAGCAGGCCAGAGTAACTTCAAGCTCTACAATAACTCTCCAAGCAGGTTCAGGATCTCTTCTCTGTACCGTAATTCCCTGTAGACATGGATTCACCAGACAGCAGGTTTGCAAAGTCCAAAAGTGTGCCAAAGTTCCTCAGCAGGAAATAGCTGGAGTCCAAAATCCTAGGTTTTCAGTGAGTCAGGTCTATCAGGGCTGACCTGAGGCTGCTTACAAGGAACGCACTGACTTGTATCAAAAGCTGAGGCTGCTTAAGAAGTAAGAATGCCGAGCATGAATCAGGCTGGAACAGAAACTACCCTCGACTCTCCCTGTTATTGAACTCTCGTCAGAGGATCAACAGAGTCCATCCGAGGTCAAATGCGAATGTCAATTCGCCGCCTGAATTACTCTGATGTTCAAGAACACCCTGGGTCATGACTCGCATCGCATTCGTGCTCACAAGGTATTCCGTTCCACGGACCTCGACTGTCAGCTCCTCCTCGTTTGGAGGGGACCCTGCTCTGGCCGGGTTCATTAACAGTGACCTGCACTTGATCCTGTCCACTTTACTCACGGCCTTGCCTAATGTATCTCACGGGAGCTCTGCGCAATCTCTTGGGAAGCCTCTGTGTGACTGCTCCTTTCTGGGGTCAAATATGCCCAACTACGGTTCCGTACCCTTGCCTCGGAGCTGGCTTGGGATAATGACGCTCTGATATCTGTCTTCTGGGAGGGTCTGTCCGTCGTATTAAAGATGAACTTGCCGGTCGGGACATTCCTACCTCTCTCGATGACCTAATAACTCTTGCCAATCGAATTGATCTACGGTTCCAGGAGCGCGCCAAAGAGGTCACCCGTGAGAGAAGGTTTCCTCGTCTAGCTCCTACTTTTCAGAAACCCGTAACTCCTTCCGTTTCTCCCCAGGTACACACTTCTGAGCCTATGCAGGTCGACCAGACCAAGATGGTCAAAGCCCGTCAGGACTTACGCCGTGCCGAGGGGAGTTACTTCTACTGTGGCAGTAAGGAGCACCTGATCCGTACCTGTCCGGAGAGGTCGGGAAACGCCAGTGTCTAGGTTCGCTCGGAGAGGTCAACCTAGACAAGAATAAATCCTCTCCATCTCTGCTGCTGTCAGTCTCAATTCTTCTCGGTGAGAACCGTTTTTTCGAACTAGCCCAACTTGATTCTGGAGCAGCCGGGAATCTTGTTTCACAGGCTCTGGTAGAAAAATATTACATTCCTACCAAACCTCTGGATGTACCAGTATCTGTCGCTGCTGTGGATGGGGGTCTCCTACCACGTCCCATCCAACTTATCACCGAATCCATAACCCTGCAGGTGGGAATGTTGCATTCTGAGAGCATCTCGTTTCATGTTCTGCCTGGACTCTCTCACGCTTTCTTATTAGGTCTACCTTGGCTCCAAAAGCATGCACCCGTGCTCGACTGGCAGACTGGAGAGATCCTTCGCTGGGGACAGGACTGTCATAAAACGTGTTTGGTTCCTGTTCATCCCGTCCGTCCTTCTCCTACACCAACTAATCTACCTGGGCTCCCGATTCCATATTGGTCATTCGCTGATGTCTTTAATAAAAAGGAGGCAGAGACATTACCCCCTCACAGACCTTATGATTGCCCGATCGACCTGCTACCCAGTACTACGCCTCCCCGTGGGCGTATTTACCCATTGTCCACTGCTGAGACCAGGTCAATGTCCGAATATATCGAGGAGAATTTGGCCAAGGGATTCATCCGGAAATCTACCTCCCCAGCGGGAGCAGGTTTCTTCTTCGTAAAAAAGAAAGACGGCTCTCTCCGTCCCTGTATTGACTACAGAGGTCTAAACCTGATCACGGTGAAGAATAAGTACCCTCTTCCGCTCATTCCAGAATTGTTTGATCATCTGAGGGGGGCTAGAATCTTCACCAAACTGGATCTTCGTGGGGCATATAACCTAGTCCGTATCCGTCGGGGGGATGAATGGAAGACGGCATTCAACACCCGGGACGGCCACTATGAGTATTTGGTGATGCCCTTTGGTCTCTGTAATGCTCCGGCAGTCTTTCAAGAGTTGGTCAATGACATCTTCCGAGACCTTCTCTACTCCTGCGTTGTGGTGTACCTGGACGACATTTTGGTCTTCTCTCCGGATCTCCAGTCTCACCGGAGGGACGTTCGTCAGGTTCTGCTCAGGCTCAGGCAGAATCACCTCTTCGCTAAATATGAGAAGTGCCTCTTTGAGCAGACCTCGCTTCCGTTTTTGGGCTACATCATTTCTCAGACAGGCCTACGAATGGATCCGGAGAAACTGTCTGCCATCGAGAAATGGCCCCGACCGGAGGGATTGAAGGCCATTCAGCGGTTCCTGGGCTTCGCCAATTATTACCGTCTCTTCATACCGCACTTCTCTTCCCGGACTGCTCCAATCTCCGCGCTCACCCGCAAGGACGCTAACCCCAAACAGTGGACGCCTGAAGCAGAGGAGGCCTTTCTTTCCTTAAAACAGGCCTTCTCTTCCGCTCCAGTGCTGCATCGCCCGGACGGCAACAAGCAGTTCTTCCTGGAGGTTGACGCTTCCTCCTCTGGAGCCGGAGCGGTACTTACTCAAAAGTCTTCTTCCGGGAGGATGGTATCTTGCGGCTTCTTCTCCAAACTCTTCTCCTCTTCTGAGCGCAATTACTCCATAGGAGACCGAGAGCTATTGGCCATCAAGTTGGCATTGGAGGAGTGGCGTTACCTACTCGAGGGGGCTCTTCATCCGGTAATCATTTACACTGACCACAAAAATTTGGCTTACCTCCAGCATGCCCAGTGACTTAACCCTCGCCAAGCCCGGTGGTCCTTGTTTTTTGCCCGCTTTGACTTTCTTTTACATTTCCGCCCGGCAGACAAGAACATCAAAGCGGATGCCTTGTCCCGGTCCTTCCTGGTGTCGGATCTCGAGGAGGAACCTAAACATATCATCGATCCCGCCAGAGTGATGCAGGTGGCTCCCGTGAGTCTAAATCGTCTCCCTCCTGGTAAGACGTTCGTATCGGTACCCGATCGGGAGAGGATCTTACACTGGGGTCATTCGTCTAAACTAGCTGGCCACGCTGGTCAGAAAAAGACCCTCCAGCTCATTACCCGGCATTACTGGTGGCCTACCCTGCACAAGGACGTAATAGACTTTGTTTTTGCCTGTGCCTCCTGTGCCCCAACAAAGTTCCGAGACACCTGCCTGCCGGCCGCCTTCTTCCACTTCCTGTACCCGCTGCCCCCTGGCAGCATATAGCCATGGACTTCATAACTGATCTTCCCGTCTCTGCTGGTTGTACGGTCATTTGGGTGGTCGTAGACCGATTTTCCAAGATGGCTCACTTCATTCCCCTGCCAGGCCTTCCATCAGCACCCGAGTTGGCTAAAGACTTTATCCGCCACATCTTCCGTCTTCATGGTCTGCCTCGTCACATTGTGTCGGATCGTGGGGTACAGTTCACCTCACGTTTCTGGAGAGCCACTTGTAAGTTGCTAGACGTCTCCCTGGATTTCTCCTCCGCCTACCACCCACAGTCCAATGGTCAAGTGGAGCGGATCAATCAGATTCTGACCAGTTATCTCCGGCACTTCGTTAATGCCCACCATTCTGATTGGGTGGATCTCCTGCCATGGGCCGAATTTTCTTACAACAATCACGAGACGAATCTTTCTCCAAATCTCAGTTTTTTGTAGTCTTCGGTCAGCATCCTCGGATCCCTGTTCCAGTCTCCACCACTGTGGACAATCCAGCTGCGGAATCTCTTGTTAACGAATTTTCCTCCATATGGGAGAGTACCCGGTCCGCACTCATTCTGTCATCCGAGCGCATGAAGAAACATGCTGACAAAAAACGTCTGGATCCCCTCAATTCCGTCCTGGAGATAAGGTCTGGCTCTCGTCCAAGTATGTCCGGCTCAAGATTCCTTCCTACAAGTTAGGTCCTCGGTTCATCGGTCCTCTGGAGGTCATCAGTCAGATCAACCCGGTGTCCTATAAATTGAGACTCCCGGCCAATTTGCGGATTCCTAACTCCTTCCATGATCTCTCCTCAAACCGGTGGTTCTTAACTCTTTTGTCAAGCCTACAGGTATACCTCCTGCTCCAGTTTCTGCTGAAAACGAATTTGAGGTAGAGAACATTCTGGCCACCAAAAGGGTAAGGAGAAAGACCTATTTTCTGGTGGATTGGAAGGGGTTTGGTCCTGAGGAGAGAACGTGGGAGCCTCGGGAGAACATCCATGCCCCTCTCATCCTAGCTAAATTTCTTTCTGGCCTAAAAAAGGGGGGCCTAAAGGGGGGGGTACTGTAGCGCCGGGCCAGCGTCCCTGTCCTCTGCCAGGCAGGGACGCTGTTCCCCTGCGCCAGCGTCCCTGTCCTCTGCCAGGCAGGGACGCTGTTCCCCTGCGCCAGTGTCCTCTGCCAGGCAGGGACGTCGCTCCCCTTATCCTCGCTCGGTGTCCTCCTTCCGCCCTGCTGGGGCCGCGCGCTCCTTCCCTGCCACTGGGCTTAGGGCGCGCGCGCGTGCACTCCCCGCTCTTAAAGGGGCCGCGCGCATCTTTCAAAAAAGGTCCCCGGCCAATGCCGGAGGATTCCACCTTATATAAAGCACCTCCTCCTTAATGGAGGTGCCCGAGCAATGTTGTTGCACTGTTCACTACTCTGCTTCAGCCCTCAGGTTCCGTTACCAGTTTACCTGCCTGTTTCCTGCCAGTTTGCTGTCTGCTACCTGTCCGCTAGCCTACCTGGAGGCTCCACCGTCCGACAGTCTGCCCGCCATCACCTGCCAGTCTGTCTATGACCAGCCTGCCCGTTTATCTGCTGATGTTCACCGGTTACCAGTCTGCTAGCCTACCTGGAGGCGTCAACGTTCGACAGTCTGTCCACCATCACCTGTCAGTCTGTCTACGGACCAGTCAGCCCGTTAATCTGAGGACGCACATCTACCATCTGCCTGCTAGCCTACCGGGAGGCTCAACCATCACAGGTCGTTCCTGCCTGTCTATCCAGAGACTGCCCTGGTCACTTGCCATGACTACCTGCCTGTCTATCCAGAGACTGCCCCGGTCACTTGCCGTGACTACCTGCTTGTCTATCCAGAGACTGCCCCAGTCACTTGCCGTGACTTCCTGCCTGTCTATCCAGAGACTGCCCCGGTCACTTGCCGTGACTACCTGCCTGTCTATCCAGAGACTGCCCCGGTCACTTGCCGTGACCTCCTGCCTGTCTGTCCAGAGACTGCCCCGGTCACTTGCCGTGACTTCCTGTCCATCTTCCCCGGGCGCCACCGCTCCTTTACAAGGAAAGCCTCCTTGTATAATAGCTCAGAGGTTCCGCCTCCCAGACCCGTTACAACATCCATGGAAGACAACAGTGGTTGATGATCACAGAATCCTTTTCATGGTGAAGAAAAATATCTTCACAACATCCACCCAAATGAAGAACACTCTCCAGGAAGTAGATTTGTCAGTGTCTAAGCCTACCATACAGAGAAGACTTCTTCAGAACAAATGAAGAGGATTCACCACAAGGTGCCAATCATTAATCAGCCTTAAAAATAGAAAGGCCAGATTAGACATTGCCAAAAAATTATATCTAAAGAAGCCAGACCACTTCTGGAAAAGCATTCCTTGAACAGATGAAGCTAAGTACCTGTACCAAAATGTTGGGAAGAAGAAAGTATGGAGAAGACTTGGGACGACTCATGATTCAAAGCACACCTCATCCTCTGTAAAACATGGTGAAGACATTGTGATGGCATGGCCATGCATTTATTCCAATGGAACTGGGTCACTAGTGTTTATTGATGATGTGTCCGAAAACAGAAACAGCTGGATGAAATCTGAAGTGTACAAGGTTATACTTTCTGCTCAAATTCAAAAAAATACAATTACTCAAAACATACTGCGATATCAACCCAGGAGTTTTTTAGGCAAAGTAGTGAACTATTGCATAATGGCCAAGTTAATCACCAGATCTCAACCCGATTGAGCATGCATCTCACATGCTTAAAACATCAAACAGGCAGAATGACCCCCAAATCACCAACAAATGAAGTCACCTGAAAACAAAAGGGCTACAAAGGAGTATAAAGTCCATATTTACTTATAAAAGTATAAATTTATTAAACATATAATAACTAACAATACATACATAAAAGGATCAGGTAATGATGGCTACAAAGGTCACCTATCACAAACACATGAAAAGCTAAAGTGCCAGAATGTGCATATTAAAGGAAATTGTATACAATATCATGAATCAGAAAGTCAATTGCAAGTGCATAAATATAAGCTGGGATATATTAAATCATTCATAAACATTGCTTACCCATAATATGTCAAGTTGGACCCGAGCCCGCCGCCACCGATGTGCGTTTCGCTTCACTTTTTCAATCCAAGCGCAGGGGTTGGCACCCTAATTTGAAAGTACGATAGTGGCGCCTCCACTCATAGGTTATTTGTCCCTAAGATTCCCTGTCAGTCCCTGGAAAAACTAAAGGGGAGGGATCACAAGATACCAACAAATTAGATCAATCCTCAGAACTCTGCATGCCCTGCAGTATAATCTTTTACATGATGAATTATTTTTTGACCCTGTACCCTGGTATTAATATGCTAATCTTATGTTATCTAGTCATATATGTATCTGTAATAGGGATTTGTAGGGACTCTTAGGGTAAGACGACATGTGAGTGGTGGTGCCATTTTCATACTATTTTAAGGTGCTAACCTCTGCTCCCACAAAGGGTCATACTAAGGGACAATAGGAGGTGGTCAGTTCCCGTATTTTGTCTTGATATTTTGTTATTTTCTGTTGTATTATCCACTAACACCCACCCATTGCTTATTTTTGATCTCAGCAAGTTCTAGGGACCTGAAGGGTGACAAGCTCTAGTTTTTGGGGGTGCCAATAAATTATCTTACATTGTCTGTGAACCCCCAGTGTTTTTTTATGGATATGACAGAGAGAGATTTGAAGATATTTAGTTGTAAGGATTAATCTAATTTGTTTGTACCTTGTTATCCTCTTCCCCCTTTAGTTGCTCCAAGGACAGATGACTTGTGAGTGGGGGCGCCACTATCGTACTTCAAATTAGGGAGCCAGCTAGTGATGAGCGAATATACTCATTGCTCGGGTGATCTCCGACTATTTTGGCGTGCTCGGAGATTTAGTTTTCGTCGCATCAGCTGCATGATTTGCGACTCTTAGACAGCTTGAATACATGTGTGGAATGCCTGTTTGTTAGGGAATTTCCACTTGTATTAAGCCTGTCTACAAGTCACAAATCATGCAGCTGAGACGACGAAAACTAAATCTCAGAGCACACCAAAATACTCGGAGATCACCTGAGAATGCTCGGGGATACCCGAGTAACAATGCTTCTCGCATATCAATAGTGCCAACCCCTGTGTTTAGGAAGGGTTGTCATTGGGAACTACAGGATCAAATTAGTTCCCTATTATTCATCCACTTGTGCTTGTTTGTTGTTTTTTACACACCCACTTTATTTTGTATTTTTTCTGTATATAGACTATTTTAACTTACTTAGTAAAGGTTATATTTTAAAAGGCTCTTGTCACAACTCTGTTGTCGCGTTTCCCGGGACCAGGGGTTCCTTTCCTGTCCCTAATGCTAGGGTCTCCCAAGCTCACCCTGTTCCCTGGATTACTTTTGATGGTGAAAACGCCGGGTTCATGCACCTTGCCTTAGCTCCTGAATCCGCCCTCAGGCTGTACCCTTTTCCCACCCAGGGAAGAGGGGAGTAATAGTGTACCATAACACACCACCCAGAATAACAAAGTAATACAAACAGGAATAAAGGAAAATACCAGCCATACAAACGTAACAAGGGCGACCGGGGTGGTAGTTCTGACCGAGCTCACCCAAAAAAACACAGTCTGAAGACACCCCGGCCCATTGTACATGCAATACAGGACTGACACAGCTTTTCTCCCATGGGTTGCCTTCTCTTTCTCTGGTCACTGTAGTCCAAGCAATGAGAGTTCAAGAATGCAGCTGTTTTCCAACAGGGAATAACTTTTTAATGAACGGTGATGAAATAAACAAAAAAAAGACAAATTCAGCACTGGCTTTCTGCTCTCTCCCTGACACTTTCTATGGCCATACCCAAAACGGCACCATATCTCTCCCCTCCGGGAGTCTGACAATGCCCCGTCTGTAACATACATCTGCCCTAGCAAACATACCCAGGCTACTGACCAGGAAGCAGCAGTTTCCTGTTCCCTCTCTGCTGATGGCCCAGCCCATAATATTAACTAATTCTGTCCCTGCCTCTAGTATGTGCATTACAAACACAGTACAACAGTAATTTATGGCAGACACAGCACATTTAAGAGTGCACGGAGGTCACACGGACGGAGAAGAGGGTGCGACTTAGGGGACCTGCCACCTCCGTACATAAATATACTCACAGAAACAACAGAGGTATATACCAGTGAGTGGAGGATGGGGTAAAACCAACGAAGGAGAAGAAGGGGAATTAGCACACACACAAAACCTAGCAACAGTCGCAGATAAATCCACCAAACAACTTCTCAAATAACAACCACTAATCAACAACCTCCAGCCATGCATTAAAAGCTATCTCTAACAATGAGTGCTAGCCAAGGCCCAAATGATATTGGAGATGGGAGTGGCTAACAGTGAACAGCTGAGCCTTAATGCAGGAAATCTTCCAGGAGCTCTCAACTAGTCAGATTAACCCCTGCACTGCTAAAATAAACCTGCACCGTTTAATATGAAGGTGAAGTGCTTCTAATCAGTGCAGGAGTAGCAGAAATCTGATGTTGCGGTCTTCTGGCTCCTCTTTGTCGCAGTAAACCCGTGACAGGTTTTTCATATGTTAGTCCCATGAATAGCCCAAATGACGAAGAATTGGTCACTGTCCAAATATTTCTGGACCTAACTGTATTACATGCATACAGTTCTGCCACATACTGATTATCCATAAACAAAGTATTATTTTTGCACTTTCTTTAATTTTTCTTTGTAAATATTGTGGTAGATTAGCGCACTCAGCTGCTCTCAGAGGTAGACAAAGGACAGTTTCTTCTACTGATAAAATTTAAACACGGTATAAACCAGCACAGGATTAAACAAAATAACAATAGTCTTTCTAGCATAGTGGAAAAACAAAAGATAACTTATAGCACAGTCCATATGCCTGCAGGATTCGCCTGCTCAGGATTCAATAAATTTCAGCTCCCACCGTAGCTCCAGACTGGAGACTTCCTTGCCTCCAAACACACAGACGAGGAAAAAAAATCAGTAGCTGGATATTTAACTTCACCAACCACTCCCTTGGGGAGTAGATATGGTGAGTGACCATCTCATCCATCCCTTATAGCCACTCACAAAAAAAACCCAACCCTGTCATGGCTGATTAACCCCTCAGCACATAACATGCTGGAGAGAAACTTCTGGGTTTCACATCACAGAAGATAACAACCCTTGTGACACATATTACAGTGCACAATCGTAGAAATCTATACAACTTTTCAGACATGTAAATGTAGTCAATTGGTAAACTAGAACTTGCATCAGAGCAGCGTATAAAAACTGCTATTTCCAGAAAAGAACAACTGCACAACACAGCCAACGTTTATATATATAAATCCCAGCTGTGCAAATCTGTGCAATAGCCACACTGAGAAATATCTTCAAATTAAGATAGCATGTATTGTCATCGGTGAGGAGCCAGATACAGTAAAAACTCATCAAAATCTCATAAAATTCTGGTAAATCTCCACCCCATGCTGAAGAGAATAAGAGTCCTGGGTAGAGTGAATTATCTTGTAATATTTCAAATGTTTGAAATTGTAGACACTTTGGGGAAAAAAGTCTATTTCTGTGTTTCCAGTGTATTTCATACATAGAGGGGGTTAATACAAAGTCATTATTTGGGGCTTGCATTACATGTTAGGTTAACAATTCCTCAGAAAATATGACCTTTTGCTATGCAGCTATCACAGTAATTGGTCATTTGGCCAAACTCATTACAAATGGCTCCTATACGCACATCAACATCAATACATTCAGTGAGGAATATAAAATGATGCTCGGCAATTACTGGTCACAGCTGCTACAGTTCTAAGGCGTATGCAAAGCGCAGGTGCAGACATTATGACTGTGAAGAGCATGCATTAAAGGTAGCTTCCTTAAAATTACAGTATAATAATAAGAATAAAATGGAGTTTCTTCACAAAAAGTAAGACACAAACTGATGAAAACATTTTGATTTACCAAAGTAACAATGTTGAGAAATGGGTTTATGGTACTGCACCATTTTCAAATTTTGTAAAAGAAAATGTAAAATGAAGGTACACGTTTCCTTCTTGTCTTTTAAAACTCTAGTTCAGTATCCAAATAGCATTTATTTAAGTAACCTGCTGAGAATTTTTCTAGAGATATGTGTAATTCAATTGAACAGGCTTTTCTTATTAGTCATTTGCCTTGAGACTAAATATATTGCGGTCTTTACATTGAATCAATGATGATGAAATATATTTTGTTTGCTGCTTATTTTGTAATTCTCACTCCAAATTTATCACATTTATCTCTGACTATGCAACCTCTTGGTAAGTGTATGGTAAACTTTTTGCCCCTAATAATTGGCATAATGTAATGCATCATAAAGCACCACTCCGGCATTTTTATTTTTACTTCAGTGGTGGAGTGATGCCTCTAACGTAATGTCCATGTGCCTAGTCTTATACTTATGAGTCGGCTTAAGCTCTTTCCAGCGCCGCTCCGGTCCCACGCTACCTTCTTGTGACGACAACTTCTGACTGACTGTAAGTCAAAGGTAACAGTCACAAGCTCTCAATGTAAATCTTGTGTGGATTGTGTGAATTAGCTTGAGCCAGGAGATAGATTTCAAACTACTTTACACTCACTTTACATCTAGCACCCTTATGTCTATCCACAGGACAGGTGATAATTTGATGGTCACTGGAGAGTAGTAGATTGATCCATGAAGGATCAAGTTTGAGTACAATTTCATAAAATTCACAATTCCATAGAAATCAATACTTTAAGATTTGATTCAAAATAAAAAAAAATCTTGTGTGACACCATTTCCCATACACGTATCATACCTTGCATATAGGTGCTCAGTCTTCGTTCCAAGCAGTTGAGTCGATCTCCATTTCCATTGGGTAAGTGCAACATAAATATCACATGTCTCACATCACCACCCACCTCCTCCTTACACACATACTCTTTAGGTACTGAAATAGAATTTTTGGAGAAAATGTGGCAAATGCTGTTAGAACATCGCAATGGCTACTCCAGAGGTAAATTTTTGTCATGTCCAGCAGTTCCACAGGCAATGAATATAGGGGTGGGAATTTCAGAGATCTAGTCTCCGGATCGGTGACCGTAGATCTGCATGTAAATTGTCCTGGGGTAGATGATAACTTACTAAGATTGGCACATCCTTTAATTTACCTTGTCAAAATAAGTCTGTGGTTGAAATATCAAAAAAGGCATACCCTTATAATCCAAAAAATATCACTTTTAGGCTGGGTTCACATTAGCATTCAAGTCCGCAGCGTTGTGCTGCGGACTTCATCGCCTACTTCCGCATACCTATCTTTAACATTGGGTACGCAGGGACATGCGTTGTATGCGGATGGGTCCGCATGCGGCATTTTGACGTGCCCTCTGAACGCAACATGTTGCATTTTCTTGCGTTCGGCGGGCACATCAAAACGCCACATGCAGACGCATCCGCATACAACGCATGTCCCTGCGTGCCCAATGTTAAAGATAGGTACGCAGGACACACGCGGAAGTAACTGGAGCCATGTGGAAGTAGGCAGAGTTTTAAGGAAAGAAATCGGCAGCACCACGCTGCGGACTCGAACGCTAATGTGAACTCAGCCTTATTAAATACACATTAAAAACAAAATCCTTCAAAAAAGTCATTAAAACCCAGGTATATACAACAAATAAGTGGGTCAAGGGTGAAGAAACACAGGTACGAAATCAAGCATACCATAGACAGCGATAACAATTAAGGCACCAAATGAACCTAATCAGTCCCTAGTATTCCCTAGGTATTGATATATTCTGCCTACGCAGGCAGTTACCCCAAAGGTAAACATACCTTTAAAATCATAGATTATAAGCTTGTGAGCAGCGCCCTCACTCCTTTTGGTTTCTGTTGAGTTATATGTAGTGTTGAGCGATACTGCTCGATATCTAAAAATATCGGATCGGAATGGTATCGCCGATATCACTAAATATCGTCGATATCCGATTCCGATACCGGAAGTCCAATGTAAGTCTATGGGAACCAAATATCGACATTAAAAAAAACCATTCTTGCCTTGTTGGTTAATTGTACATGAAGGAAAACAACAAAGACTAATGTAGAATGTATTGGGGGAGGTTGAGGAGACAATAAAGGCATACATGTTTAACCCAATGCATTGGAATAGCATTAATATATTTTTTTTTGGAAATACGTTTGGATTGACTAACAAATTGACAATGTTGTTAACCTTTTTTCTATTTTGGCAAATATGTATGTTTCACAACTTCCATGCTCTTCACCTTTTTAACTTTTGCCAGTGCCACACTTTCTCCTTCATAATCTTCAGCAGCAGCATCATCTTTCTCATCAAATTATTCTTCATCTTCACCTTCTTAATCTTCTTCTTAAACTTCTTGCTATTCATGTTTTTGTTTACATTACTCATATTGTTATTATTAAACTAATTAATCTTCTTCATATTCAAATTCTTCATCTTCTTCCTCTTCATCTTCTTCATCATATTCTTATTTGTGACAGAGATTCCTGTACTTGTAATCTGTAAAAGTATGAATTGTTCATCCTTCCGTTCTTGCTGTCACAAAAGATTTAAATTACAACAGTATTTGTCCGTGTTCAGTTTAGCCTGCAGCAGCAGGCATTTTCCAGGGGCACCACGAGGAGGAACGGACTCACCCCCATACACTGCTTAGTCTTCTTCTGCTTAGAATTTAGAGCATATATTTTGCTCTTCATTTTGGTCTTATACTTCATGTTCTTCTGCTTTTTGATCTTCTGCTTATTGTTCTTCTGTCTCTTGTTCTGTATCTTGTAGTTTGTCTTAACCTTCTTTGTCCTGTTGGTGATCTTCTTCTGGGTAATCTTTTATTTTTTCTTTGTGATGGTGTTCAGGCTGGTTGGCTTCATGCTCGTCGTCCTTGTTGTCGTCATCTTCTTCTGGGTGGTCTTTAAGGTCGTCTAATTTCCGAGAAACAGCTGACGTTACTGGAATCCTGACGAGTATCAGATGGAGCAAGAGACAATGTAAGTAACGAGGACCAGCTGACTGTGCTGGAACCCGGACGGGTAGCAGAAGGAAAAGAGGCAATGTCACAACCGAGTACCAGCTGACGTTACTGTGACACGGTTACTAAGCAGGAGGTACCTGTGCTCCAAAGCACTACCAAGGACCAGCAGACGTTGGTGGAACTCGGATACGGAGATGGAGGCACCTAGGCCAAAGGCACTGGGGAAAACCACTTGACGGTACTGGACCCCGGACGGGTAGCAGAAGGAAAAGAGGCAATGTCACAACCGAGTACCAGCTGACGTTACTGTGACACGGTTACTAAGCAGGAGGTACCTGTGCTCCAAAGCACTACCAAGGACCAGCAGACGTTGGTGGAACTCGGATACGGAGATGGAGGCACCTAGGCCAAAGGCACTGGGGAGAACCAGTTGACGGTACTGGACCCCGGACGGGTAGAAGAACGCACCCATGAAAATGTAAGTTGACAGGACGCAAGCCGTCCGCAGTTACCAAATCACACAGTCTTACAGTGGGTGCTTGTCCTATTGTCACAATGGAAACCGCCTTTATTTACATATCCCACAGCACACATAGGAATCACCTAAACTGCAGGCACCATAGAGTCGGCTAACCCGAATGCAACACGACAGCACAACTTATTGGAGGATAATTGACGTTCACACTGCCAGGAAACAGCTGTCGTGCTGTAACCAGGCTGGCCAGGAGTCAGTACCCCTGCCAATTACTTACGAGCAACAAATGGCGGTGTTGTAGCCCAGGGAGTAGAGTTCAGGTGGTAGAAAGATGAACATAACAGGAGACATGGAAAACGTTGCCAAACAGTTATTTAATCTGAAAACGGACAGGCAAATTCAGGTGAGATCCATGCCTTGTTCATTTTCAGAAAAGTAAGCCGGTCTACATTCTCTGAGGATAGTCGCATGCGACGGTCTGTTACTACACCACCTGCAGCACTAAAGACACGCTCAGATAATACACTGGCAGCAGGGCAAGCCAGCACCTCCAATGCATACTGGCTAAGCTCTGGCCATGTATCCAACTTAGAGACCCAAAATTTGAAAGGGGAAGAGGCATCTGGGAGTACACTTAGAGGGAAAGCCAAGTAGTCTGTCACCATCTTACGGAAACGTTTCTTCCTGGTGACTGGAGCCGTCTCGGATGGTGTAGACCTTGCTGGCGCTGTCACAAAACTTTGCCATATTTGAAACATACAGCTCTTGCCCTGTGCAGAGGCGCTGCTTCTGCTCCCTCTTGTTGTAGAGGTGTCTATACTGCCTCGACGCACAGAGCTGCTTTGTAAAGCAGTAGCAGCAGCAGCAGCTCTCTCGGCTGGAATGTACAACAGTATGGATTGCACCAGTGTGTCTTGGTACTCCTGCATTTTACGGTCCCGGTTCACCGGTGTGATGAGGGTTTGTAAGTTGTCCCGGTAGCGAGGGTCTAGGAGGGTGTACACCCAATAATCTGACGTGGTGAGAATGTGGGCGATGCGGCGGTCGTTTCTCAGGCACTGAAGCATGAAATCAACCATGTGCTGCAGACTCCCAACTGGCCAACAAAGGCTGTCCTCTAGAAGAGGCGTCATCTCTGCCTCCTCTGCATCACCCCACCCTCACTCTACATACTGACTAGAGCGTTGTGTACCTCCCTCTGTAGGGATTTCTTCCTCCTCCATTGACTCCTCCTCCTCCTCATCCTCCTCACAAAGTGAGCCCTGCCCAGCCCTTTGTGAGGAACCACGTTGCGCTGACTGTCCTGAAGGTAATTGAATTTGTGACTCCTCATCCTCCACCTCTTCCAAAACCTCTTCCTTTAGTGCTTTCAGTGATTTCTGAAGCAGGCAGATAAGGGGACAGTCATGCTGACTAGTGCATCATCTGCACTCGCCATCCGCGTTGAGACATCAAACGCACGCAAAACGTCGCAGATGTCCTTCATAGAGGCCCACTCAGTAGTGGTGAAGTGTGAACGGCGCAAATTGCAAGTTGATTGCGCCTGTTGCAGCTGATACTCCATTACTGCTGGCTGCTGCTCACACAACCGCTCCAATATATGTAACGTGGAATTCCACCTGGTGGGTACGTCACATATGATGCGATGTTCAGGAAGGCGAAATCTGACTTGCAGAGCTGCAATGCGCGATCTGGCCATGCTGGAACGTCGCAAGTGAGCGCACTCTAGGCGGACCTTGTGCAGCAGTGCATCAAGATCCGGATAGTCCCTCAAAAAACTCTGCACGACCAAGTTGAGCACATGTGCCAGACATGGTATGTGAGTGAGGTTGCCAAGGCCCAGAGCTGCCACCAGATTTCGGCCATTGTCACACACTACCAAGCCTGGCTGGAGATTAGCTGACAAAAACCACACGTCGCTCTCCTGCTTGATGGCATCCCAGAGCTCCTGCGCTGTGTGGCTTCGATTCTCCATGGAAATTAATTTCAGGACGGCCTGTTGACGTTTGGCCACGGCTGTGCTCATATCGGTCGCAACAGGTAAGCGTTCACGGGTCCATGTGGAGGTATACCGTGACGGCTCGTGCAGCGATGATACTGAGGAACTGGAGTAGGAGGAGGAATCAATGTGTACAGACTGGATTCCTGCAATCCTTGGAGTTGGCAGAACACGTACAGCGCCACTGGCAAGATCTGTACCCGGCTCCACAACATTGACCCAATTGGCAGTGAGGGAAAGGTATCGTCCCTGGCCATGGGTACTGGTCCACGCATCGGTGGTCAGGTGGACCCTGCTACTGACGGCGTTTAGTAGCGCATGTTTAATGTTTCCCTCGATATGTTTTTGCAGAGCAGGGACAGCTTGCCTGCTGAAATAAAATCGGCTTGGCACATTATATTGTGGGACTGCCAATGCCATAAAGTTCCTGAAACTGTCAGTCTCCACCAGCCTGAATGACAGCATTTCAAGGGACAGGAGTTTTGCAATGCCAGCATTCAGAGCCTGTGCTCGTGGATGGTTTGCCGAGTATGGCCGTCTTTTATCCCATGCCTGTGCTACCGATGGCTGTTTTTTGTTCTGGGAGTGTGACGATGACTGTGAACTTGCTGCTGTGGGTGGAATAACAGTTTGTCTATGGACAACAGTGACCGAGGTTCTTCCATGGAGATCCTGTGAGGAAGCCGAACCAGGTGTGTGTGAGCTGGAGGTAGAGGCTCGAACACGACCTGAAGATGTAGGTGCTGCTGTAGGTTGGCCTACATCTCCAGTGTGTCTTTGTAACTCAGCTACGTGCTTTGTCCGTACATGTTTCCACATATTTGTGGTATTCAGGTTACTGATATTTTTACCTCTTTTAACTTTTTGCTTACACAGCTTGCATTGAACATAGCAAATATCATCTACAAGTCTGTCAAAAAAGGACCACGCAGTGCAAGTCATGGGAGCGCCAATTTTGACATTTCTAAGAGAACTGCTCCCAACAGGTGCCAAACTGGAGGCTACAGGCAAGCGAGTCTGCAGCCTACCTCTCCCTCCTCTTTGTACCGTTGGGACAATCTCTTCCTCAGAGCTGCTCCCACCACCTTCCTGTTGCTCACGCCATGTTGGGTCTCGGACTTCATCATCTCCACTACCCTCTTCCAACACCTGCTGCTGTTGGATAGTCTGGGCAGCACCATGCTCCACAAAACCTGGCACCTGAGTCTCATCATCATCATAAGATGCGTTCTGCGGTGTGCTGTCCATCGGCACTGGCTCACCCGCCTCTTCAGATTCAGAGAGACACAGCTGTTGTGCATCACTGCATACTCCCTCTTCTTCAAATTGCTGAATGCTGCTTGCCTGTGCCCGTGTTTGCGAGTCAACAGATTCTGAGAACAGAAGCAGAGACTCAGCTGGCTCCTGTACAGAACTCTCTGACTGCCTTGGCAATTTGACAGGCGGTGAACAGACAGATGGTTGCTCAACAGTGTTGTGTTCCTGAGAGGAGGTGGAAGGAATTGAAGTCGATGCATTGGCTGCCATCCAACCAACAACGGCTTCAATTTGTTCTTCCCGCAGCAGGGGGGCACGCCGAGCTCCTACCAAAGTGCGCATAAAGGAACGCTCACGGGGATAAATGGTGGATGCTGTGTCACTGAGGGCGGCGGCAGCTGCCACAGAATCACCACGTCCTCTCCCTGCTGAAACTCCACGGCCACGACCACGTGCCTTACTCACTGCCTTCTTCATCTTGGTAGATTGATAAAGAAAGTCAGAAAAGTTATAAGGCCTAAGTGTGGTTATTACGCAGAGACTGAAGTGAACACTGAAACACAACTGTTCACAATCTGTGAAAGGCTACTCCTTTGTCTACTTCTATAGTGTTTGCAACCAATGTATTGGATACGGATGGAAGCGCGTCACACTAATAGATTATATTTTAAATGGAATGGAGCAGAACCAATTGGAGATAAATGAAAAGGATGAGGCACTGAGACACGCTCAGCAGAGTACAAGCAGCAGTGCTTGAACAAGTAACTGGAGCGTGATGTGCACTCAAAAAATAAAAAACACAGACTGAAGTGAACACTGAAACACAACTGTTCACAATCTGTGAAAGGCTACTCCTTTGTCTACTTCTATAGTGTTTGCAACCAATGTATTGGATACGGATGGAAGCGCGTCACACTAATAGTTAAATTGCATGGAGCTGCAAGAATTACACTGAAGAAAAAAAAAAGAGTCTGTGAGTGACACGTGCAGATGCCTACAGACAGCGTTGCATGCAGAGCAAACTGCAGCGTCACCTGCACTCACACACACCTTGCAGAGCTGTTAAAACAACACTGCAGGCAAAAGGAAGCTTTACACAGCGGTTGGTGCTAGCCTGCCTACAGCACAGTACACTAAATCGCAATCTCTAACTGTCCCTCAGAGTCAGCACAGCAGCGTTCTGTCCCTTACTGAATTCACAGCACAGTGACGCTAAAATGGCGGCGGCGCCTTTTATAGTGCATTCTGACATAATTTCAGCATCCAATCACAGCATGCCATTAGTTAACATGACCGCAGCAGTACAGGATGTGCCCACACTTCTTAGGATTCCTCATTGGCTGACTAAAATCACATTGCCTCTCAAAGAATTATGGGAACTTCC
>JARQOD010010767.1:0-26023 GCA_033576555.1 Oophaga sylvatica
CCCCCCAATCCTGATGTGCATGGTCCCCTCACCCCCAACCCTGAAGTGCATGGTCCCCTCACCCCCCAACCCTGATGTGTATGGACCCTCACCCCCCAAACCCTGATGTGCATGGTCCCCTCACCCCCAATCCTGATGTGCATGGTCCCCCCACCCCCCAGCCCTGATGTGTATGGTCCCCTCACCCCCAACCCTGATGTGCATGGTCCCCTCACCACCCAATCCTGATGTGCATGGTCCCCTCACCCCCCAATCCTGGTATGTATGGTCCCCTCATCACCCAATCTGATGTGCATGGTCCCCTCACCCCCAATCCTGGTATGTATGGTCCCCTCACCCCCCAATCCTGATGTGCATGGTCCCCTCACCCCCCAACCCTGATGTGCATGGTCCCCTCACCCCCCAATCCTGATATGCATGATCCCCTCACCCCCAATCCTGATGTGCATGGTCCCCTCACCCCCCCAATCCTGGTATGTATGGTCCCCTCACCCCTGATGTACATGGTCCCCTCACCACCCAATCCTAATGTGCATGGTCCCCTCACCCCTAATCCTGGTATGTATGGTCCCCTCACCCCCCAATCCTGATGTGCATGGTCCCCTCAACCCCCAATCCTGATGTGCATGGTTCTCTCACCCCCCCAAACCTAATGTGCATGGTCCCCTCACCCCCAACCCTGATGTGCATAGTCCCCTAATCCCCCAACCCTGATGTGCATGGTCCCCTCACCCCCCCAATCCTGATGTGCATGGTCCCCTCACCACCCAACCCTGATGTGCATAGTCCCTTCAACACCCAATCCTGATGTGCATGGTCCCCTCACCCCCCAATCCTGATGTGCATGGTTCTCTCACCCCCCCCAATCCTGATGTGCATGGTCCCCTCACCCCCTATCCTGATATGCATGGACCCCTCACCCCCAATTCTGATGTTCATAGTCCCCTCAACCCCCAATCCTGACATGCATGGTCCCCTCATCCCCCAATCCTGATGTGCATGGTCCCCTACCGCTATTAAACTGCACACATACCCCCCAAAAAACAAACCTTTATACTCACCCTTCTTCCCTGTGCGCCAGCGCTGTTCCGTTCTGCTGGACGCCGGGGGAGGAGAGCGGCGCTTGAGTACGCGCATGCCCATACCGCGCGGTCCGGCGCCATATTGCTGAAGACACACTGTAAATGTGTCTTCAGCAAAATGGCGCTGGATAGAGAAGCGCCGCGGCAAAGCTCCTCCCGGTCAGGTAAGTATGTGAGTATGGCGCCGGAGATCGCGGTATGCATCCTGTACGCATACCGCGATCTCCGGAGCCATACAGAGTACTCACCGCTGGATGCCTCTCTGTCTGGAGCCAGACTGCGCAGGCGTGTCGCGCTAGCGCAGTCTATAAAAGCTTCAGACAGAGTGACGCTCCCAGCGTTATATTATAGATGTCTCCTATATATAAAGTATAAGAGAAATGACAATACTGCCCCCTACTGTTATATCATCAATATGTCACCTATATATAAAGTATAAGAGAAACGACAATGCTGCCCCCTACTGTTATATCATCAATGTCTCCTATATATTAAGTATAAGAGGAACGACAATGCTGCCCCTACTGTTATATCATCAATGTCTCCTACATGTAAAGTATAAGAGAAATGACAATGCTGCCCCCTACTGTTATATCATCAATGTCTCCTATATATCAAGTATAAGAGAAACGACAATGCTGCCCCCTACTGTTATATCATCAATGTCTCCTATATATAAAGAATAAGAGAAATGACAATACTGCCCCCTACTGTTATATCATCAATGTGTCCTATATATAAAATATAAGAGAAATGACAATGCTGCCCCTACTGTTATATCATCAATGTCTCCTATATATAAAGTATAAGAGAAATGACAATGCTGTCCCCTACTGTTATATCATCAATGTCTCCTATATATAAAGTATAAGAGAAATGACAATGCTGCCCCCTACTGTTATATCATCAATGTCTCCTATGACAATGCTGCCCCCTACTGTTATATTCATAATGTCCCTATATAAAGATAAGAGAATTGACAATGCTGCCCCCTACTGTTATATCATCAATGTCTCCTATATAATAAATATAAGAGAAATGACAATGCTGCCCCTACTGGTTATATCATCAATGTCTCCATAATATAAAGTATAAGAAAAGACAATGCTGCCCCCTACTGTTATATCATCAATGTCTCCTATATATAAAGTATAAGAGAAAGACAATGCTGCCCCTATGTTATATCATCAGTCCCCTATATATAAAGTATAAGAAAAGACAATGCTCCCCCTACTGTTATATCATCAATGTTCCTATAATAAAGTATAAGAAACGACATGTGCCCTATTTTATAAAGTTATATAAAAGTATAAGAAATGACAATGTTCTCATTCTTAAAAAGAAGAAACAAGCGCCCCCGTAACAGTCCAATAAAAAAAAACAGTCCCCTACTTATATCACAATTCTCATATTATATAGAAGCATGTCCCCCTAGTTACAATCCATATAAAGAAAAGACACGCCCCTACGTTATAAATGTCCATAAAAATAAGAAAGCAATCGCCCATATATCAATGTTCAAAGTAAGAGAAAGAAACTCCCTACTGTATTACAGTCTCATAAAAAAAAATCTGCCCTATTATATCCATTCCCATATATAAGAAGAATGCTGCCCCGTATTCAATTCCTTAAAGTAAGAAAGACATCTCCCTACGTATATCATCTCCTTATAATAAGAGAAACAACTGCCCACTATATCACAATCTCCTTTATAAATATAAGAGAAGACAATGCGCCCCTACGTATATCTCATCTTATTAGTATAAGAGAGCAATGCTCCCTACTGTATTCTCAATGTCCATTAAAGTAAAGATGCATGCTGCCCCACTGTTTATCATCATGTCTCCTATATAAGAAGAAAGAAATGCGCCCTACTGTTATATCACATGCTCCAATTATATAAGAGAAGACAATGCTGCCCACTTTATCTCAATCCATAAATAAAGAAACAATGCGCCCTACGTTATCATCAATGTCTCCTATATATAAAGTATAAGAGAAATGACAATGCTGCCCCCTACTGTTATATCATCAATGTCTCCTATATATAAAGTATAAGAAATGACAATGCTGCCCCCTACTGTTATATCATCAATGTCTCCATATAAAGTATAAGAGAAAGACAATGCTGCCCCCTACTGTTATATCATCAATGTCTCCTATATATAAAGTATAAGAGAAATGACATGCTGCCCCCTACTGTTATATCATCAATGTCTCCTATATAAAGTATAAAGAAAGACAATGCTGCCCCTACTGTATATCATCAATGTCTCCTATATATAAAGTATAAGAGAAAGACAATGCTGCCCCCTACTGTTATATCATCAATGTCTCCTATATAAAGTATAAGAGAAATGACAATGCTGCCCCCTACTGTTATATCATCAATTCTCCTATATATAAAGTAAAGAGAAAGACAATGCTGCCCCCTACTGTTATATCATCATTCTCCTATATATAAAGTATAAGAGGAAGACAATGCTGCCCCTACTGTTATATCATCAATGTCTCCTATATAAAGTATAAGAGAAAGACAATGCTGCCCCCTACTGTTATATCATCAATGTCTCCTATATATAAAGTATAAGAGGAATGACAATGCTGCCCCTACTGTTATATCATCAATGTCTCCTACTATAAAGTATAAGAGAACGACAATGCTGCCCCCTACTGTTTATCATCAATGTCTCCTATATAAAAGTATAAGAGAAAGACAATGCTGCCCCCTACTGTTATATCATCAATGTTCCTATATATAAAGTATAAGAGAAAGACAATGCTGCCCCCTACTGTTATATCATCAATGTCTCCATATATAAAGTATAAGAGAAAGACAATGCTGCCCCCTACTGTTATTCATCAATGTCTCCTATATATAAAGTAAAGAGAAATGACAATGCTGCCCCTACTGTTATATCATCAATGTCTCCTATATAAAGTATAAGAGAATGACAATGCTGCCCCCTACTGTTATATCATCAATGTCTCCTATATATAAAGTATAAGAGAATGACAATGCTGCCCCCTACTGTTATATCATCAATGTCCCATATAAAGTATAAGAGAAAGACAATGCTGCCCCCTACTGTTATATCTCAATGTCTCCTATAATAAAGTATAAGAGAAAGACAATGCTGCCCCCTACTGTTATATCATCAATGTCTCCTATAATAAAGTATAAGAGAAGACAATGCTGCCCCTACTGTTATATCATCAATGTCTCCTATATAAAGTATAAGAGAAATGACAATGCTGCCCCCTACTGTTATATCATCAATGTCTCTATAATAAGTATAAGAGAAAGACAATGCTGCCCCCTACTGTTATATCATCAATGTCTCCTATATATAAAGTATAAGAGAAAGACAATGCGCCCCCATGTTATATCTCATGTTCCTATATAAGTATAGAGAAGACATGCTGCCCCCTACTGTTATATCATCAATGTCTCCTATATATAAAGTATAAGAGAAATGACAATGCTGCCCCCTACTGTTATATCATCAATGTCTCCTATATATAAAGTATAAGAGAATGACATGCTGCCCCTACTGTTATATCAATGTTCCTATATATAAGTATAAGAGAATGACAATTTGCCCCTACTGTTATATCATCAATGTCTCCTATATAAAGTATAAGAGAATGACAATGCTGCCCCTACTGTTATATCATCAATGTCTCCTAATATAAAGTAAGAGAAAGACAATGCTGCCCCTACTGTTATATCATCAATGTCTCCTATATATAAGTATAAGAGAAATGACAATGCTGCCCCCTACTGTTTATCACAATTCTCCTAATATAAGTATAAGAGAATGACAATGCTGCCCCTACTGTTATATCATCAATGTCTCCTATATATAAGTATAAGAGAAGACAAGCTGCCCCTACTGTTATATCATCAATGTCTCCTATATATAAAGTATAAGAGAAATGACAATGCTGCCCCCTACTGTTATATCATCAATGTCTCCTATATATAAAGTATAAGAGAAAGACAATGCTGCCCCCTACTGTTATATCATCAATGTCTCCTATATATATAAAGTATAAGAGAAAGACAATGCTGCCCCCTACTGTTATATCATCAATTCTCATATATAAAGTATAAGAGAAACGACAATGCTGCCCCCTACTGTTATATCATCAATGTCTCCTATATATAAAGTATAAGAGAAACGACAATGCTGCCCCCTACTGTTATATCATCAATGTCTCCTATATATAAAGTATAAGAGGAATCGACAATGCTGCCCCCTACTGTTATATCATCAATGTCTCCTATATATAAAGTAATAAGAGAAATGACAATGCTGCCCCCTACTGTTATATCATCAATGTCTCCTATAATAAAGTATAAGAGAAATGACAATTGCCCCCTACTGTTATATCATCAATGTCTCCTATATATAAAGTATAAGAGAAACGACAATGCTGCCCCCTACTGTTATATCATCAATGTCTCCTATATATAAAGTATAAGAGAAATGACAATGCTGCCCCCTACTGTTATATCATCAATGTCTCCTATATATAAAGGTAAAGAGAAATGACAATGCTGCCCCCTACTGTTATATCATCAATGTCTCCTATATATAAAGTATAAGAGAAACGACAATGCTGCCCCCTACTGTTATATCTTCAATGTCTCCTACATATAAAGTATAATTGAAATGACAATGCTGCCCCCTACTGTTATATTATCAATGTGTCCTATATATAAGGTATAAGAGAAATGACAATGCTGCCCCCTACTGTTATATCATCAATGTCTCCTATATATAAAGTTAAAGAGAAATGACAATGCTGCCCCCTACTGTTATATCTTCAATGTCTCCTACATATAAAGTATAAGAGAAACGACAGTGCTGCCCCCTACTGTTATATCTTCAATGTCTCCTACATATAAAGTATAATTGAAATGACAATGCTGCCCCCTACTGTTATATTATCAATGTGTCCTATATATAAGGTATAAGAGAAATGACAATGCTGCCCCCTACTGTTATATCTTCAATGTCTCCTACATATAAAGTATAATTGAAATGACAATGCTGCCCCCTACTGTTATATTATCAATGTGTCCTATATATAAGGTATAAGAGAAATGACAATGCTGCCCCCTACTTTTATATCATCAATGTCTCCTATATATAAAGTTAAAGAGAAATGACAATGCTGCCCCCTACTGTTATATCTTCAATGTCTCCTATATATAAAGTATAAGAGAAACGACAATGCTGCCCCCTACTGTTATATCTTCAATGTCTCCTACATATAAAGTATAATTGAAATGACAATGCTGCCCCCTACTGTTATATTATCAATGTGTCCTATATAAGGTATAAGAGAAATGACAATGCTGCCCCCTACTGTTATATCTTCAATGTCTCCTACATATAAAGTATAAGAGAAATGACAATGCTGCCCCCTACTGTTATATCTTCAATGTCTCCTACATATAAAGTATAAGAGAAACGACAGTGCTGCCCCCTACTGTTATATCATCAATGTCTCCTACATATAAAGTATAAGAGAAACGACAATGCTGCCCCCTACTGTTATATCATCAATGTCTACTATATATAAAGTATAAGAGAAATGACAATGCTGCCCCCTACTGTTATATCATCAATGTCTCCTTTATATAAAGCAGGGGTCTCAAACTCAATTTACCCGGGGGCCGCTGGAGGTAGAATCTGGGTGAGGCTGGGCCGCATCAGGTTTTCCACAAGAAAAGCTCTTAATAATAATAATAATATAATAATTTTTATTTATATAGTGCCAACATATTCCGCAGCGCTTTACAGTTTCAAAACACAAGTCATAAGTAACAACGTTAACAATACAGTAATTAAAGCAAAATACGCCACCCCTGCTCGTGAGAGCTTACAATCTACAATGAGGTGGGGGAGATACAAAGTACAGGTGTGTATATGCAATGGTGCATTTACAATGATGGTCCAGCCATCTTGAGGGAGTGAGGGATGGATGGAGATAGTGAATGGGCTACACACACACACACTTACACAGAGAATGACTTTGATTAGTGAATGTGATAGGCCGCTCTGAACAGATGTGTTTTGAGGGAGCGCCTGAAACCATGCAAATTGTGGATAGTCCTAATTTCTTGGGGTAGAGCATTCCAGAGGATTGGCGCAGCGCGGGAGAAGTCTTGGAGTCGGGAGTGGGAGGTACGGATTAGTGCAGAGGTTAGTCGAAAGTCGTTTGCAGAGCGCAGCAGTCGGTTAGGCCGATAGATAGAAATGAGGGAGGAGATGTAGGGGGTTGCTGCAGTGTGGAGAGCTTTGTGTGTGAGAACAAGTACTTTGAATTGGATCCTATAATGAATGGGCAGCCAGTGTAAGGACTGGCGAAGAGCGGACGCGTCCGAGTACCGATTAGCCAGATGGATGACCCTGGCTGCTGCATTAAGGATGGACTGGAGAGGGGATAGTCGAGTAATGGGGAGGCCAAGTAATAGAGCGTTACAGTAGTCCAGGCGGGAGTGGATCAATGCTACAGTGAGGGTTTTTGTTGTTTCCATGGTGAGAAAAGGGCGGATTCTAGAGATGTTCTTTAGGTGTAGACGGCAAGAGCGGGCAAGAGATTGTATATGGGAGGTGAAGGAGAGATTCTTACAAAAACATTCCAATGTTATCAAATGTCCCAATGGGGACAGTGTTGATGATGTATGTATAGTGCTGTGGAGTTAATATCGCAATATCAATGAATAAATATTATCCTTAATATTATGTTACAATACCAGGATCTGAGGATTTTCTGTTTCGAGGTCAAGAGCTCTTTGATGTGATGTTGCTGCCTGTCTCGCTGTCTTCCTCTTTTGACACTGCTGTGTGGTGGACAAGTAAACATTAACTGGTTAACAGCAAGAAGTCATTCCCCCAGCGCTCATTCTCCCCCAGCGCTCATCCTCCCCAGCTCTCATTTTCCCCAGCGTTCATCCTCCCCTAGCGCTCATTCCCCCAGTGCTCATCCTCCCCAGCACTCATCCTGCCCAGCGCTCATCCTCCCCAGCGCTCATTCTCCCCAGAGCTCATCCTCCCCCAGCGCCCATCCTCCCCAGCTCTTATCCTCCCCCAGCGCTCATCCTCCTTCAGCACTCATCCTCCCCAGCGCTCATCCTCCCCCAGTGCTCATTCTCCCCAGAGCTCATTCTCCCCAGCGCTCATCCTCCCCCAGCGCTCATCCTCCCCCAGCGCTCATCCTCCTCAGCGTTCATCCTCCCCAGCGCTCATTCCCCCCATTGCTTTTTCCCCATCACTCCCATCATCGCTTTTCCCTCATCACTCCCATCATTGCTTTTCCCTCATCACTCCCATCATTGCTTTTCCCCATCACTCCCATCATTGCTTTTGCCCATTGCTTTTCCCCCATTACTCCCATCATTGCTTTTCCCCATCACTGTTTTCCCCATTGCTTTTCCCCATTACTTCCATCATTGCTTTTCCCCATTACTCCCATCATTGCTTTTCCCCATTACTGCCATCATTGCTTTACCCCATTACTCTCATCATTGCTTTTCCCCATTGCTTTTCCCCATTACTGCCATCATTGCTTTCCCCATTACTGCCATTATTGCTTTTCCCCATCGCTCTCCTACACACACACACACACACACATGCATACACCACCTCTCACCTGTCCACACAAACACACACACAAACAACACCTCTCACCTGTCCACACAAACACACACACAAACAACACCTCTCACCTGTCCGCAGCATCACCGCCGGTGCCCGCGCTTCCTCACTCTGACAGAGCAGGCCGCTGAATGATGACGTCATTCAGCGGCGCTGCTCTCTGTGTCAGAGACAGGAAGCGCGGGCGGCGGCAGCAGCAGGAGATGAGGTGAGTATGCCCGGCGCCGCCATCTTTCTGTGGTACCGCTCATTAAGCTAATGAATATGGGCGGCACGCCTATGAGAGGAGTGGCGTCCATATTCATGACCTTAATGACCGGTACTACCAGTGACTGGGATTTCACATGCGGTGTTTCTCGCATGTGAGATCCCAGCCGAGGGCCGCAAAGTATACACTGAGGGTCCATGAGGTGGGGGCCGCAAACTCGTGTCCCGAGGGCCGCAGTTGGCCCGCGGGCCGCGAGTTTGAGACCCCTGATATAAAGTATAAGAGAAACGACAGTGCTGCCCCCTACTGTTATATCATCAATATCTCCTATATATAAAGTATAAGAGAAACGACAATGCTGCGCCCTATTGTTATATCATCAATGTCTCCTATATATAAAGTATAAGAGAATCGACAATGCTGCCCCCTACTGTTATATCATCAATGTCTCCTATATATAAAGTATAAGAGAAACGACAATGCTGCCCCCTACTGTTATATCATCAATGTCTCCTATATATAAAGTATAAGAGAAAAGACAGTGCTGCCCCCTACTGTTATATCATCAATATCTCCTATATATAAAGTGTAAGAGAAATGACAATGCTGCCCCCTACTGTTATATCATCAATGTCTCCTATATATAAAGTATAAGAAAATCGACAATGCTGCCCCCTACTGTTATATCATCAATGTCACATATATATAAAGTATAAGAGAAATGACAATGTTGCCCCCTACTGTTATATCATCAATGTCCCCTATACATAAAGTGTGAGAGAAATGATAATGCTGCCCCCTACTGTTATATCATCAATGTCTCCTATATATAAAGTATAAGAGAAATTACAATGCTGCCCCCTACTGTTATATCATCAATGTCTCCTCTATATAAAGTATAAGAGAAATGACAATGCTGCCCCCTACTGTTATATCATCAATGTCTCCTATATATAAAGTATAAGAAAATCGACAATGCTGCCCCCTACTGTTATATCATCAATGTCACATATATATGAAGTATAAGAGAAATGACAATGCTGCCCCCTACTGTTATATCATCAATGTCTCCTATATATAAAGTGTAAGAGAAATGATAATGCTGCCCCTACTGTTACATTATCAATGTCTCCTTTATATAAAGTATAAGAGAAATGGCAATGCTGCCCCCTACTGTTATATCATCAATGTCTCCTATATATAAAGTATAAGAGAAATGACAATGCTGCCCCCTACTGTTATATCATCAATGTCTCCTATATATAAAGAATAAGAGAAATGACAATGCTGCCCCTACTGTTATATCATCAATGTCTCCTATATATAAAGTATAAGAGAAATGACAATGCTGCCCCCTACTGTTATATCATCAATGTCCCCTATATATAAAGTATAAGAAACGACAATGCTGCCCCCTACTGTTATATCATCAATGTCTCCTATATATAAAGAATAAGAGAAATGACAATGCTGCCCCCTACTGTTATATCATCAATGTCTCCTATATATAAAGTATAAGAGAAATGACAATGCTGCCCCCTACTGTTATATCATCAATGTCCCCTATATATAAAGTATAAGAGAAACGACAATGCTGCCCCCTACTGTTATATCATCAATGTCTCCTATATATAAAGTATAAGAGAAATGACAATGCTGCCCCCTACTGTTATATCATCAATATCTCCTGTTAGGGTTCGAGTTCCCACTGCTGCACAAGGGGAGTCTCGAACCAGTCCCGCTGCGGTCCCCAATCCATCTCCGTCCACAGTGGAGCCTGCTCAGCAGAGACGTCGGTCCCAGCGTCTTGCCATTCCAATACTGTGCAGAAACTTGCTGCTGCCCCTTCTGGATCTTCTATTATAGCCAGTGCTGGAGCAGACGTCTTTGGGACGAAGTCCTGCGTTTCCCCTTCTGAGCATGCCCAGGGTAAGATCTCTCATTGGAGATCAACGGTCACATGTTCAGGTACTGCAGCAGCTCCTATTGGTCCGCCAGGAAGGTCCTGAAACTACATGTGTTTTGGAACAGTTTCTCATTGGTCCTTTTTCTGGCAGGTCATAGAATCATAGAATCATAGGTCCTGTAGCTGTTACTATAAAAGGGTGGCATGGCTGGGCCGCCATGCACTAGTATCAATTGCATTATGTGCTTTGCGCCAGTGTGATCATGTACGCATGTGGTTAGGGCTCGGCTGAAATAAGCCCCTAGAATACCGGCTTCTCCGGTGAGGAGATTTGGGTGTACATGGTTAGGGCTTGGCTGAAATAAGCCCCTAGAATACCGGCTTCTCCGTTGAGGAGATTGCTTGATTGCGTTGCTTTCTGCATATTCACGGACTGCTATCCACACAGCAGTTATCTGTGTATCCCTGTGAGTCTAACAGGACACAGCCTTTTTCTCTGTGGCTCTGTGATGCAACAGGGTTCGCGTTTTACTTTGCGGCTCACTGAAGTTAAGTGAGTTCGTACTTATCGCCATATAGCGCTGTGGCATTCCAGTTAGCGGCTCTGGGGTTTAACAGAGTTCGCACTAACTGCCACAGCGCGCTACGGCATTTATTTTAGCGACTCTGCGGGATAACAGAGTTCGCTACTTTCGCCATCTTACTAGCAGCGGGCTTCGCCTGCACGGTGGACCCCGGGCTGCAAACGCACCTCTCTGTAATATCTATTAGGTGCGTTCCGCAGACCCTAACAATACTAGCGCCAGGGTCTGGCTTGTAAAATGGCGGAGGACCAGCGTCTACAGCAGTACATCTAGCAGCTGGAGGGTAGGTTGGCGGTCCTTGAGCGCACAACCTCAGCTGTGGATGTTACCGCAGTCGCTGTTAAGGCTGCTAGCGTAGCTGCAGCCAGTTTGTCCACTGCTTCCTCTGCTCCGACATCCCACCACCCACTTCCAACAAGTTTACAGGTGACAGTAAACATTGTCGGGGATTCGTGAGTCAGTGCTCTATACAGCTTGAGCTTCTGGCAACACGTTTCCCCACAGAACGGGCACAAGTGGCTTTTATTGTGTCTCTTCTGTCGGGCAGAGCATTGGAGTGGGCAACGCCGCTGTGGGAGCGCGACGATCGTGTGGTGTGGAGTGCTCCTCAGTTTTTGGAGGCTCTGAAAAAGGTCTTTTTAGGACCTCAGGTCACGCACGATATGGCACTCCAACTGCTGGCAATGTCCATGGTCAGCCAATTCTCAGTCCAATTTCGGACTTTGTCTCTGAATTAGAGTGGCCAGATAAAGTTCTTATTCCAGTGTTCTGGAGAGGACTGGCAGACCATATAAGGGACGCTTTGGCTACCAGGGAGATTCCTGCCACACTGGAGAAACTCATTTCTATACCCACATCGACCTCCGTTTTCACGAGCGGAGGTTAGAGCGGACCCAGTGTAGGCAGAGGTTTCGGCTGGCACCCACCTTTGCCAAACCTCTTGAATTTCCTGTTCGGGCGTCCGATTCCCCAGAGACCGTGGAGACTACTCGAGTGGGATCTAAGTCTCAAACCACTCGAGTATCCGTGGTCTGTAGAGTGTGTCAGCAGCCAGGACATTATGCCAACCGATGTCCCCAGCGAATGAGTAAACGGTCATGTTCCGTGACCATGGGTGCAGGGTCATTAGACGCGAGGGATTTTGCTCCGAAAGTGCTCCTTAAAGGGTTAATCTCTCTAGGTTCATCCACTCTTCCCGCCAAGCTTTGTGTGGACTCTGGGGCAGAGGGGAATTTTATGTCCTCCTCCTTTGCCTCTCGCCATTCCATACCGCTGGTGACGCTCGCCGAGCCAATATCGGTGAGAGTGTTGAATGGAGCAATCCTGCCCTAACAAATCACCCACCAGACTGTCTCACTACCTCTGTCTATGTCCCCTTCTCATCAGGAGAATATATCCCTTTTTGTTCTTCATGAGGGAATAGATGAGGTTTTGTTGGGAATACCCTGGCAGAGAGGTCCTCTGGGAGAATACTGGGTTGGGGTGATCATTGCAGAGACAGATGTCTCAGAGAAGACGTTCAGGTTTCCACCACGGAGATACCTATAGACCTTGCTTCTCTCCCCAAGGTTTATCGGTCATACGTGGACGTATTCTCCAAAAAGGCAGCGGAGACTCTTCCGCCTCATCGCCCCTATGACTGTCCTATAGACCTCTTGCCTGGAACGGAGCCCCTCAGGGAAGAGTGTATCCTTTCTCTCTTCCTGAGACGGAAGCCATGTCACAATACATCCAGGAAAATCTGGCAAGAGGGTTTATTAGGAAGTCAGTGTCACCAGCAGTGTCACCAGCAGGGGCAGGATTTTTCTTTGTGCAGAAGAAGAATGGAGAATTACGACCCTGTATAGACTATAGGGGTCTTAACGCCATTACCGTTAAGAACAAATATCCTTTGCCCCTAATATCTGAGCTCTTTGATAGCTCCGGGGAGCAAGGGTATTTACTAAGCTGGATCTTCGTGGTGCCTATAACCTGATCTGGATCCGTGAGGGGGACGAATGGAAGACGACGTTCAATACCAGAGATGGACATTACGAATACCTTGTAATGCCGTTCGGGCTCTGTAATGCTCCAGCCGTCTTCCAAGATTTCGTAAATGACATCTTCCGGGACATGCTTGCCACCTCTGTGGTAGTCTATCTGGATGACATTCTCATCTTTTCTCCAGATATCGACACCCACCGGAGAGATGTTTGCAGGGTTTTCGACCTCTTGCGGGCAAATTCCTTAGGCCGGCGTCACACTGGCGACAGAATCGGACGACTGCAATGCGATGAAAAATCGTATTGCAGTCTGCCCTATGTTAATCTATGGAGCAGCTCCCAGTATCAGATTTTTTGTGGTCCGTTTTAAACGTCCGTGTGCACTCGCAGCATGCTGCGATTGTCACCGATTGTGGGTCGACTATCGCCAATGCAAGTCTATGGGAGCGATGAAAAATCTGATTACAAACGGACCGCATGTGTGACTTGCGATGAAATCGCATCGGTGTCCTTTCGAAAAGCCGGCAATTCATCCCCGGCTATACTGTAAAATCACACTGACAGCTTTAATAAAGAATAGAAAGAATAGATATACACACATAGAATACATATATATATATATATATATATATATATATATATATATATGTAATTGTGACATGTATATATATATGTATATTTATATTTCCTAGACTTCTACATACTGTAATAGCCGCAAATTCAATTGCCGGCTTCTGTGAAATCACAGAAGCCGACATGAAATGATACATTGTTTCCACACAGTTAACCATGTAATTTCCTGTATTTTGATATTTGTTTAGAACTTACAATTACATGAGTGTATTTGTGCTAAATTTCAGACATGTAGGGGTTAATTAAAGGTGTAAATTCGTTGACAAAAAAATGCATGGGCTCCCGCTGTATTTTCTCCACCAGACAGACAAAGCAAGCGAGTGGGGGCAGATAATAACAGCCTAGGGAGGGTACTTTTTTTTTGTGCCCCCCCTGGCTACTAACATCTGCCCCCAGACACCCCAGAAAGGGCAAATCTATAATTAGATTCGCCCTTTCTGGCACTTTGCCCGTCTATTCCCATTGCCCTGTAGCGGTGGCGAATGGGTTAATAATCTCACCTTAATGTCACCTTAGTATTGAAAGGTGACCTTAAGGCAGGTTAATAATTGAGAGCTGTCAATTAGACAACTATCAATTATTAATCCTATTGAAGTAAATAAAAAAACACACACACACTTTAAGAATAAATAATTTTAATGAAATAAAAACACATATTTTTGACCATCTTTTATTTCACTCTTAATCCGTTCGAAGCCCTTGTTCTTTTAAAATAAATATAAAATAATAAAACAACATTATTCTTACCTATCTGGCAATCTGTCACGTCCCACGCTGTAATCCTTCACAAAGGGTTAACTAGCTTTGAGCCAAGCAGTGCAAGTAATCCTGCATGCTCAGCTCAAAGCTCCTGAATGAATAAGTTCCTCTCCTGGCGACAGGAGAGGATGTGTTTAATGAATGAAGCTTAATTGATTGTGTCCACTTTCCCTTTAGGTCAGGTCACTAAAGTTAAATTGCCAATAAATCAATTAAGCTCCATTCATGAATCACTTCCTCTACTTTCTGTGGTAGAGGAACTTATTCATTCAGGGGGTTACAGCTAGGAGACAGAATTATCTCCCTGCTAACTGTAACCTCTTAACCCTTTCTGATGGATTACAGCGTAGGACCTGACTGTACATCGGATTGGTAAGTATAATTTTGCTTTTTTATTTTATTTTTATTACAGGAAATGGTTTTAGCAGGAAAATAAAACATTGTCAAAAACTGTGTGATTATTTCATTAAACTTCTTTTTTATTAAACTGTGTGTGTTTGATTTTTCTATCATACAATAGGATTAATAATTGATAGTTGTCTAATTGACAGCTCTCAATTATTAACCTGCCTTAAGGTCACCTTTCAATACTAAGGTGACATTAGGTGAGATTATTAACCCATTCGCCACCGCTACAGGGCAATGGGAATAGACGGGCAAAGTGCCAGAAAGGGCGAATCTAATTATAGATTTGCCCTTTCTGGGGTTTCTGGGGGCAGATGTTAGTAGCCAGTGGGGGCACAAAAAATGTACCCTCCCTAGGCTGTTATTATCTGCCCCCACTCGCTTGCTTTGTCTGTCTGGTGGAGAAAATACAGCGGGAGCCCACGCATTTTTTTTCAACGAAATTACACCTTTAATTAACCCCTACATGTCTGAAATTTTGCACAAATACACTCATGTAATTGTAAGTTCTAAACAAATATCAAAATACAGGAAATGACATGGTTAACTGTGTGGAAACAATGTATCATTTCATGTCGGCTTCTGTGATTTCACAAAAGCCGGCAATTGAATTAGCGGCTATAACAGTATGTAGAAGTCTAGGAACTATAAATATATGCATATATACATGTCACAATGACATGTATATATATATATATATGTGTTCTATGTGTATATATCTATTCTTTCTTTTGTGATTTTAATACTATTCTTTTGGATCCATTATATGTCAGTTTTGTAAGCCTGTGAGAAAATCTCGCAAGTCGGATGAAAATCGGATGTTACAAGGTACACACACATGCGACTAAATCGCATCTTTGAAGGAAAATCGGATGCCAGAAGGATGTGTGATGTTTGCATTTTGATCCGACAATCGACCGTCTAAAACGGACCGATTTTTTGTCATTGTGTGTGACGCCGGCCTTATATGCGAAGTTGGAGAAGTGTGTGTTTGAGCAGGAGTCTCTGCCTTTCCTGGGCTATATCATCTCCACTCAGGGATTGGCTATGGATCCTGCCAAACTACAGGCTGTAATGGATTGGCAAGAACCCCACTCTCTTAAAGCGGTGCAGCGCTTTATGGGGTTCATTAATTACTATCGCCAATTCATTCCCCACTTCTCTACTTTGGTTGCTCCCTTGGTAGCCCTCACCAAGAATGGAGCCAATCCCAAATTGTGGTCAGAGGAGGTCTCCAAGGCCTTTACTTCAATCAAGTCCCATTTTGCTAGCGCTCCTATCCTACATCGTCCCGAGGTTGATAAGCCTTTTATATTGGAGGTAGATGCCTCGTCCGTTGGTGCTGGAGCAGTCCTTTTTCAAAAGGATGCTCAAGGTCGTAAACATCCTTACTTCTTCTTCTCCAAGACCTTCACACCAGCGGAGAGGAATTATTCCATTGGGGATAGGGAGTTGCTAGCTATGAAGTTGGCCTTTTCCGAGTGGAGACATCTCCTGGAGGGGGCTCGCTTTCCCTTTCAAGTGTTCACTGACCACAAAAATTTGGTCTATTTACAGACCACCCAGCGGCTAAATTCCCGTCAGGCCAGATGGTCCCTGTTCTTCTCCCGGTTCCATTTCACCCTCCATTTTCTCTCCGGGGAGAAGAACAATCGTGCCGATGCTCTGTCTCGCTCCGTGGTGTCCTCTGAGGAGGTGGAGGAGGAGCCTCGGCTGATTGTCCCCACAGAGAGCCGAAGAACTGTGGCCCCGGTTTCGCTTGAGTCTGTGCCTTCAGGCAAGACTTTTGTGCCCATCAATTTGCGACCGAAGGTTGTTGTGAATGGGTTTGAGATGAGTTCTGAGCAGAGGCTCCCTCTGGTGGTTACAAGCGGTACTGGTCTGTTCAGTGAAGATTGTGAGGACTGGGAATCAGGTGTTACTGACTGGTCTTATATAAGGGAGTCACCTTCCCATCAGGGTTGCCGGTGATCAATTGTTCTGGTCTGAATCCTTGATTCCAGTTTCCCTTGTAGCCTGCTGTGTCGTGTCTGCATCTCCTTCTAACAGATAAGACATTTTCTTCTTTTTGTTTCTGTGCTTGATTTTTGCATTTTGTCCTACACTTCTGTTGGGGCCTTCTGGGTCCCCTCTGGGGGCTTTTGCCCTCTCAGTTTAGTTCAGCCACTGATGTTTGTACTTTTGCTTTTTCCAGTTTTTTCAGTGGCTGCTGTTTTGATTTTGTTACACCAGAGAGCTAATTTAGGTGGTAGAGGTCGTGTGATCTCAGGTGTTTTTGAAATTAGTAGAGTTGGTGCTTTCAGGGTTTTTTTGGGATTGCAGTAAGTACCCTTCCTATCCTTTTCTATTTAGTTAGTTTGGGCCCCAACGTTTGCTCATACTATTTTCTGTCTGTGTCAGTATTTCGTCTTGTCTAACCGCCATTACATGTTTGGGGGCTTGCTATTATCTTTGGGGTTCTGCTCCGGGGCAGATAGCTTTCCTATTTCTATCTTTAGGTGTAGTTAGTTTCTCAGGCTGTGACGAGGCGTCTAGGACCAACGTAGGAACGCTCCACGGCTGCCTCTAGTTGTGGTGGTTAGTCAGGGTACTGCAATCTCATAGATTCCAACTGCTCTGGTGTATTGCCTTTTTGCCTGCACTCCTCAGCTACCAAATCATAACAGTATCACCGGCCTAAAAAATTGAAAATTGTATGGTACTCACAGAAGGGAAAAAATATTGTGAAAGAAAAAAAAAAAAAAAAAGGTTGTCAGAGTTGTCAGAGATATTTTTCTGTTTGTTGCATTTTTTTTTTTTTTCCCTCTGTATCTCTGGGTGCTGGGGAGGATTTTTTTTTCTCTCAATGGAGTTTGCACAGTTGTCTGGCCGTGTGGATCAGCTTGCCACTGAGGTTCGGAGTATTGCTACCTATCTTGCTAGGTTGCCTGTTGTGGAACCTAGGATTCCCATGCCAGATTTGTTTTTAGGGGATCGAGCTAAGTTTCAGAATTTCAAAAATAATTGTAAATTGTTTTTTGCCTTAAAATCTAAGTCCTCAGGAAACGCAGCGCAGAAGGTTCAAATTGTCATCTCTCTCCTGCGCGGCGATCCTCAGGATTGGGCTTTTTCCCTAACACCTGGGGATCCTGTTTTGAGTGATGTTGATGCATTTTTTCAGGCTTTGGGGTTATTGTACGATGAGCCTAATGTCACTGATCAAGCTGAAAAAGCCTTGTTGGCATTAAATCAGGGGCTTGATGACGCTGAGTTATACTGTCAGAGATTCCGTAGGTATGCAGTCCTGACCAAGTGGAATGACGACGCTTTGGCGGCCCTTTTTCGGAAGGGGCTGTCAGATAATGTAAAGGATGTTATGGTGGGATTCCCTGTCCCCTCTGGTCTCAATGATTCTATGTCATTAGCGATTCAAATTGACAGACGTTTGCGTGAGCGGAGAAGTATGCGTGGAATAGTGTTGCCTTGTGAACCTGCTTCTGAATCCATGCAGTGTGATAGAGTGGTGTCTGGGGCACAGAGTCATGAGTTTCGAAAGCGCAATGGGTTATGTTTCTACTGTGGTGATGCCTCTCATGCTATTTCAGTCTGCCCTAAGCGGGGAGGACGTTTTGCACGCTCAGTTGTCTTGGGTAGTGTTCAGACTAAGTTTTTACTAACTGTCACTCTGATATGCTCTCTGTCCTCATTTTCTGCTCAGGCTTTCGTTGATTCTGGAGCAGCTATTAACCTGATGGATTATGATTTTGCTAAACGTTATGGGTTTCCCTTGATACCCCTACAGAAGTCTATTCCCCTTCTGGGGATCGATTCCACCCCTTTGGCTGAGAATAAACCTCAGTTCTCTACTCAGGTTATAATGAGGGTTGAACCTGATCATCAAGAGTGCTGCAAATTTTTGGTTCTGTATAATCTGCATGATATTATCGTACTGGGTTTCCCTTGGTTACAGTCTCATAATCCTGTTTTGGATTGGAAATCTGTGTCTGTAACCAGTTGGGGCTGCCAATGTGTTAATACCAACACTCCTGTTTTTTCTGCCTCCCCCAGGCTCAGGATGTTCCTGACTTTTTGATTGATTTTTCTGATGTGTTTAGCGAAAGTAAATCTGCATCCTTGCCTCCCCATAGGAGCTATGACTGCGCTATTGAATTAGTGCCTGGTAGTAAATTCCCTAAAGGTCGCCTTTTTAACTTGTCTGTACCTGAACATGACGCTATGCGGTCTTATATCAAGGAGTCATTGGAGAAAGGTCATATCAGACCATCCTCTTCACCCTTAGGTGCTGTTTTTTTCTTTGTGGCCAAAAAGGATGGTTCATTAAGGCCGTGTATTGATTATCGTCTTTTGAACAATATTACTGTGAAATATCAATACCCGTTACCCTTGATTTCTGACCTGTTTTCCAGGGTGAAAAACGCTACTTGGTTTACCAAGCTTGACCTCAGGGGAGCATATAACCTTATTCGCATTAAGCACGGGGATGAATGGAAGACGGCATTCAATACCCCGGAGGGGCATTTTGAGTACCTTGTGATGCCCTTTGGGCTCACTAATGCTCCTTCTGTCTTCCAGTCCTTCATGAATGACATTTTCAGGGATTTTGTGGATAAATTTCTGATTGTTTATTTGGATGATATCTTGATTTTTTCCAATGACTGAGACTCTCATGTGAAACATGTTCGAACTGTATTCCAGATTTTGAGAGAGAATGCTCTGTATGTGAAGGGATCAAAGTGTCTTTTTGGCGTACAGAGGATCTCATTTCTGGGATTCATTTTGTCCCCATCTGTTATTGAAATGGACCCGGTCAAGGTTCAGGCCATCTGTGATTGGGTCCAACCTACTTCATTAAAGGCTCTTCAAAGATTTTTGGGTTTTGCCAATTTTTATCGTAAATTTATTGGTAATTTCTCGGTTATTGTTAAACCATTAACTGATTTGACCAAAAAGGGTTCTGATGTGGTGAATTGGCCTCCTGAGGCAGTCTCTGCATTTCAGGAACTTAAGCAGAGATTCACTTCTGCTCCTGTTCTACGGCAGCCTGATGTTTCTCTGCCATTTCAGGTGGAGGTTGATGCCTCTGAAATTGGGGCAGGTGCCGTTTTGTCCCAAAAAGATCCAGAGACCTCTAAAAGTAACCCTTGTGCCTTTTTCTCTCGAAAATTTTCTCCTACTGAACGTAATTATGACGTGGGTAATCGGGAGTTATTGGCCATGAAGTGGGCTTTTGAAGAGTGGAGACATTGGCTGGAGGGAGCCAAACATCGGGTGGTGGTCCTTACGGACCATAAGAATCTGGTCTATCTGGAATCTGCCAAGCGACTCAATCCTAGACAGGCCAGGTGGGCCTTGTTTTTCACACGTTTTAATTTTGTGGTTTCCTTTCTTCCTGGCACTAAGAATGTTAAGGCGGATGCTCTCTCGAGGAGTTTCCTTGCGGACTCTCCTGAGTTATCTGATCCTTCTGTTATTTTGAAAGAGGGTGTAGTTCTTTCCGCCATCTCACCCAATTTGAGACTTGCTCTGGGGGGGTGTCAGGAGGATAGGCCCGAGCGCTGCCCTGTTGGAAAATTGTTTGTCCCGGACCAGTGGAAAAAGAGTGTGATGTCTGAGATTCATTGTTCCGCGTTGGCTGGGCATCCCGGAATTTTTGGTACCAGAGACTTGGTTAGTCGGTCCTTTTGGTGGCCTACCTTGTCTCGTGATGTCAGGGAATTTGTGCAGTCCTGCGGGACTTGCTCTCGCTCCAAGCCTTGCTCTCGCTCTGGTGGTTTGTTGATGCCATTGCCTGTGCCCAAGAGACCATGGACCCATATCTCTATGGATTTCATTTCCAACCTTCCTGTTTCTCAGAGAATGACCGCCATCTGGGTGATTTGTGATAGGTTTTCCAAGATGATACATCTTGTGCCATTGCCTAAGTTGCCTTCCTCCTCTGAATTGGTGCCTTTGTTCCTTCAGCACGTGGTTCGTTTACACGGCATTCCTGAGAACATTGTGTCTGACAGAGGAGTCCAGTTTGTTTCCAGATTTTGGAGGACCTTTTGTTCTAAACTTGGTGTTCAATTGTCTTTCTCCTCGGCGTTTCATCCTCAGACCAATGGTCAAACTGAGAGAACAAACCAGACATTTGAGACTTATCTAAGATGCTTTGTGTCTGCTGATCAGGATGACTGGGTTTCTTTTTTGCCTTTGGCTGAGTTTGCTCTTAATAATAGGGCTAGCTCTGCCACTTTGATGTCTCCATTTTTCTGTAATTCTGGGTTTCACCCTCGATTTTCTTCGGGACAGACGGAGGCTTCTGTCTGTCCGGGTGTTGACTCTGTTGTGGAGCGTATGCAACAGATTTGGGACCAGGTAGTGGAGAGGTTGGCCCTCTCTCAAGAGAGGGCCCAGCTGTTTGCTAACCGGCATAGGACTGATGGTCCTCGGTTTAAAGTAGGGGACTTGGTCTGGTTGTCCTCAAAAAATATTCCTATGAGAGTAGCATCTCCTAAATTTAAGCCTAGGTTCATTGGACCTTATAAGATCATGGAGATTCTTAATCCTGTTTCTTTTCGTTTGCTTCTTCCAGGGACATTTAAGATCCATAACGTGTTCCACAAGTCTTTGTTGAAGAGGTTTGTTGAGCCAGTGGTTCCTGCTGCTGTGCCTCCTGACCCTGTTTTGGTTGAGGGCAATCTGGAGTATGTGGTTGAGAAAATATTAGATTCTCGTTTTTCTAGACGGAAACTCCAGTATTTGGTTAAGTGGAGAGGTTATGGTCAGGAAGACAATTCTTGGGTGTTTGCTTCGGACATCCATGCTAGGAGACTCATCCGTGCGTATCATAGAACTCATCCTGACCGACCTGGTTGCTCAAATGAGGGTTCGGTGACCCCTCCTCAAGGGGGGGGTACTGTTGTGAATGGGTTTGAGATGAGTTCTGAGCAGAGGCTCCCTCTGGTGGTTACAAGCGGTACTGGTCTGTTCAGTGAAGATTGTGAGGACTGGGAATCAGGTGTTACTGACTGGTCTTATATAAGGGAGTCACCTTCCCATCAGGGTTGCCGGTGATCAATTGTTCTGGTCTGAATCCTTGATTCCAGTTTCCCTTGTAGCCTGCTGTGTCGTGTCTGCATCTCCTTCTAACAGATAAGACATTTTCTTCTTTTTGTTTTTGTGCTTGATTTTTGCATTTTGTCCTACACTTCTGTGGGGGCCTTCTGGGTCCCCTCTGGGGGCTTTTGCCCTCTCAGTTTAGTTCAGCCACTGATGTTTGTACTTTTGCTTTTTCCAGTTTTTTCAGTGGCTGCTGTTTTGATTTTGTTACACCAGAGAGCTAATTTAGGTGGTAGAGGTCGTGTGATCTCAGGTGTTTTTGAAATTAGTAGAGTTGGTGCTTTCAGGGTTTTTTTGGGATTGCAGTAAGTACCCTTCCTATCCTTTACTATTTAGTTAGTTTGGGCCCCAACGTTTGCTCATACTATTTTCTGTCTGTGTCAGTATTTCGTCTTGTCTAACCGCCATTACATGTTTGGGGGCTTGCTATTATCTTTGGGGTTCTGCTCCGGGGCAGATAGCTTTCCTATTTCTATCTTTAGGTGTAGTTAGTTTCTCAGGCTGTGACGAGGCGTCTAGGACCAACGTAGGAACGCTCCACGGCTGCCTCTAGTTGTGGTGGTTAGTCAGGGTACTGCAATCTCATAGATTCCAACTGCTCTGGTGTATTGCCTTTTTGCCTGCACTCCTCAGCTACCGAATCATAACAGAAGGTACTCTCTTGGGCACACTCGTCCAGGGTGGGTGGACATTTTGGGGCAAAGAGTACATCTGAATTGCTGGCAAGGACATAATGGTGGCCACATATGGTCCGTGACGTCAGGGAATACGTTCAGGCGTGTGTCTCCTGCGCCAAGAATAAGTCCCCTCGACAACGGCCAGCTGGGTTGCTTTTCCCTTTACCGGTGGCAGACAGGCCCTGGGAGATGGTTGGGATGGATTTTGTGGTGGGCTTACCCAAGTCTCGGGGCTGCACCATCATCTGGGTGATAACCGACCACTTCTCCAAAATGGTGCACTTGGTGCAGTTACCACGGTTACCGTCTGCACGGGCCTTGGCAGCATTATTCATTAGGCATATTTTCCGCCTACAAGGTATGCCAAACAAAATTGTCAGTGACAATGGGTTGGTAGAGAGGGCCACCAGACCTTGGTCACATACTTGCCAAATTTTGTCTCTGCCAGGCAGGATGACTGGGCATCCTTGCTACCGTGGGCTGAGTTCGCTCTAAATAATGCTGTGGCTGACTCCACTGGTCAGACCCCATTCCTCCTGAACTACGGTCAGCATCCGCGGGTACCAGTGCCCATGCCCGTGTCTTCCACCGATTCCAGGGTGGCAGACTGGGCTGTGGAGGCACGGGACATTTGGGACCGCACCCAGGATGCCATTCAGGCTTCCAAAGAGAGGATGAGGTCTTCGGCCGATTCCCATTGGCGCTCCGTTCCTACATTTGCTCCAGGTGACCTAGTGTGGCTCTCTACCCGAAACATCAGGCTATGTGTAGAGTCCACCAAGTTGGCACCTCGCTTTTTGGGTCCCTTTAAAGTTCTTGAGCAGGTGAACCCGGTGGTTTACCGCCTAGCCCTTCCGCCTCGCCTTGGTATCACCGACACCTTTCACGTGTCCCTCCTGAAACCCGTGGCCATTTCCTGGTTTTCCGAGTCATCTGCCGGGACGTCGGGTTCATCTACCGACGATCATGAGGTGAACGCCATTGTTGGGTGCAAGGTGGTACGAGGAAAAAAATGTTATTTGGTGGATTGGAGGGGTTATGGGCCTGAGGATAGGTCCTGGAGCCTGCCGAGCATGTTCACACTCCGCAGCTCATCGCTGCCTTTGAGCGCAGCGAGGCCCAAAGAAGGGGGGGCCCTAGGAGGGGGGTAATGTTAGTGTTCGAGTTCCCGCTGCTGCACAAGGGGAGTCTCGAACCAGTCCCACTGCAGTCCCCCATCCATCTCCGTCCGCAGTGGAACCTGCTCAGCAGAGACGTCGGTCCCAGCGTCTTGCCCATTCCAATACTGTGCAGAGACTTTCTGCTGACCCTTCTGGATCTTCTATTATAGCCATTGCTGGAGCAGACGTCTTTGGGACGAAGTCCTGCGTTTCCCCTTCTGAGCATGCCCAGGGTAAGATCTCTCATTGGAGATCAGGGGTCACATGTTCAGGTACTGCAGCAGCTCCTATTGGTCCGCCTGGAAGGTCCTGAAACTACATGTGTTTTGGAACAGTTTCTCATTGGTCCTTTTTCTGGCAGGTCCTGTAGCTGTTACTATAAAAGGGTGGCATGGCTGGGCCGCCATGCGCTAGTATCAATTGCATTATGTGCTTTGCGCCAGTGTGAACACGTGCGCATGTGGTTAGGGCTTGGCTGAAATAAGCCCCTAGAATACCGGCTTCTCCGGTGAGGAGATTGCTTGATTGCGTTGCTTTCTGCATGATCACAGACTGCTATCCACACAGCAGTTATCTGTTTATCCCTGTGAGTCTAACAGGACACAGTCTTTTTCTCAGCGGCTCTGTGACGCAACAGGGTTCGCTTTATAATGCTGGTTCAGCGCCCTAGCGTTTTACTTTGCGGCTCACTGAAGTTAAGTGAGTTCGTACTTATCGCCATATAGCGCTGTGGCATTCCCGTTAGCGGCTCTGGGGTGTACCAGAGTTCGCACTAACTGCCACAGCGCGCTACGACGTTTATTTTAGCGACTCTGCGGGATAACAGAGTTCGCTACTTTCGCCATCTTACTAGCAGCGGGCTTCGCCTGCACGGTGGACCCCGGGCTGCGAACGCACCTCTTTACAATATCTATTAGTTGCGTTCCGCAGACCCTAACAGTCTCCTATATACATAAAGCAGTGATGGTGAACCTTTGGCACGCAACCTCGCCTCATCGTTGTTCCCTGACTGCAGATTTCTCTCACACATTGAGCGGCACTGTCGCTGAGCTGAATGATGATGTCATCCGGCCGCGCCGCTCAATGTGTGAGAGGAAGTGAGAGGAAGGAAGTTGCCGGCGCGTGGAGACGTGAGTTTGGCCTCTGTGGTGTGCGTGTGTGTGTGAAGCCGCTGTGCCAGAGCAGCTGCTGTTGTGAGTGTGTGTACGGTCAGTACGGCCGCTGTGGAGAGTTGATGGCGGTGATAGGGAGATGGCCGGTGTTGGTGAGAGGGCCAATGATGGGGATAGGGCCAATGATGGGAGTAATGGGAGAGGGCCAATAATGGGGACAGGGCCAATGATGGGGAGAGGGCCAGTGATGGGAAGAGGGCCAATGATGGTGAGAGGGTCAATGATAGGATTGATGGGGAGAGGGCCAGCGATGGGGAGAGGGCCAATGATGGGAGTAATGGGGAGAGGGCCAATAATGGGGACAGGGCCAATGATGGGAGAGGGCCAATGATGGTGAGAGGGCCAATGATGGGAGTGATGGGGAGAGGGACAAAGATGGGGAGAGGGACAATGACGGGAGTGATGGGGAGAGGACCAGTGATGGTGAGAAGGCCAATGATTGGAGTGATGGGGAGAGGGCCAATGATGGTGGTGATGGGGAGAGGGCCAGTGATGGGGAGAGGGCCAGTGATGGGGAGAGGGCTAATGATGGTGGTGATGGGGAGAGGGCCAGTGATGGGGAGAGGGCCAATGATGGGATTGATGGTGAGAGGGCCAATGAAGGGAGTGATGGGGACAGGGCCAATGATGGGAGTGATGGGGACAGGGCCAATGATGGCAGTAATGGGGATAGTGCCAATG
>JARQOD010010768.1:0-26019 GCA_033576555.1 Oophaga sylvatica
AGTGATAATTTTAGTGCTTTCTTCTGTGAATCTAGAAACAAACGGGATCCTGGTTAATTCTTTCCTAGAACTTCTTATTCTCAATAATTCAGATCTATTTTTGTCTAAGACTTTATCCCTTGTGATCTTTAACAGATTCTCTGGATAATCTCTCTCCAGGAATTTTTTTACCATCCGGTCCATGGTCCGATCTATGTCCTCTGTTTCACTCACTATACATCTAACTCTCAGGAGTTGACTCAGTGGTATGGAGTTAACCATACTCCTTGGATGCTGGCTGCTATAAAGTAACAGGTTGTTTTTATCTGTTTTTTTTTACAAATAAAGTTGTGGTAAGTTTACCTGCCTCCTGTTTAATTAGTACATCCAAAAATTGGATTTCTTCCATTGAGAAATTAATGGTGAACTTTATTGTATCATCTATTTCATTCAGAAAATGATGGAAAGTTTCTAGTTCATCTTGAGTACCAGTCCAGAGGAGGAAGACGTCGTCTATGTATCTCCACCACCCCCGCACATGCCGAAAGTGGTGGGACACATAGACAAAATCCTCCTCAAGGACCCCCATCACTAAATTTGCATATGCAGGGGCCATATTGGCCCCCATCGTGGTACCTATACGCTGCATATAGTACTCATCACCAAACAGGAAATAATTTTTCCTCAATATTATATTCAAAATTTTCAAAATAAATTTCTTGCCATCTAGAGAGAGACCCTCTTCCTTATCTAACATTTTTAGGACTGCTGCAGTGCCTCTATCATGGTCAATTGAAGTATAGAGAGAGACTACATCAAAGGACACTAATAATGTATCTTCCTCTAATTGTACCTCCTCTAATTTGTTCAAAAAATCTGTTGTGTCCAATATAAATGATTTTGTTTTTTAGCAAGAGGATTAAGTACCCTATCAAGGAATATTCCCAGTCTACTCGAAACTGAGTCCACTCCGGACACAATTGGTCGTCCGGGTGGATCCTGCAGTGATTTGTGCACTTTAGGTATAATGTACAATGCAGTACAATGAAATAAACATCTTATGAGTTTACAATTGCACCTCACCACGTTGGGGCATTATCATAAGGAGAAAAAGATACCGAGAGGACTGAGATCTAACATACGTCCTAACCTATTTTCAGGGAACTCTACTTTCTGCACACAATTTACTATGATATCTAACAAATATGCTATGGATGTTATGTTACTTAATATTGAATATTTGCAGCTTGATATTAAGAAGTTATTGGATAATATTGTATTATTGGAGCAGAAATTACAGGAGGTGTTAAAGACGGAAGAATGGACCCTGTTGAAAGAGAAGGTAGAGAAAGATGTTGAAAAACAGAAAATGGAATTGGAGGAAACAAAGAGAAGAAAATGGTGCAGGGATATGGAGGACTATGAGTCAGGTCATGTTTATAATTGGCAGAGAGACTTATTTAAATCAACTTGGAGGAAAAAAGGTGGTGTTGAAATGATTGGAGTAATCGATAAAAATCATATTGCTGTTTCTAACAAATACCTTCCTTACAGATTTAGATGCAAAAACAAAAGGAGAGGAGGGAAACACCACCACCGAGAACAAAAGAGGCAAACCAGAAAAGAATCGGTCTCAACCCTTGAGACAGGCTGCAATGAGAAAAAAGGATTAGAGCTGGTTATTAACATATCCAGTAAGGTACTTACAGATAATCAGGTAGCAGTTTTGAGCAAAGGCCTCAGTTTCAGCCCCTGTAGTCATGTTAATTGGTTTGATCTACAATTAGATTTTGAGAAATTCTTCAGAATGATTAAAATTAAAGAATGGTCATCTAGTATTATACCCTCTAAAGAGAAAAGGGGTAGTGAATTCAATTTAAAGGATGTAAATTTAAAGAAAAAAAGTAACTTCACTCCTACTAACAACTCCCCTGCTATTGATGCCTTTATTGAAGCTGTTAAAATGGATGTTGAGACTCTTAAAAACAATAATATAGGTATGAGATTCAGACACCCGAATATAACTACAGCAGAATTTGTAGCACTACGTGAATTAATCCATGACGATGGGGTTATTATAAAACCCGCTGATAAGGGGGGTGCAGTCGTCGTCATGGATAAAGAAAAATATCTAAAAGAAATATTTTTTCAATTAAGTGATGAAATGGTATATACAAAATTAGATGGAGATCCCAAATTTAAAATTGTTAAAGAGATTAGAGAATGTTTAGAGGAAGCAATAAGCCTCCAAGTCATAGATGAATCACTTCTTGAATACTTATTAATTGAGAATCCTAGAACACCTGTATTGTACATTATACCTAAAGTGCACAAATCACTGCAGGATCCAACCGGACGACCAATTGTGTCCGGAGTGGACTCAGTTTCGAGTAGACTGGGAATATTCCTTGATAGGGTACTTAATCCTCTTGCTAAAAAACAAAAATCATTTATATTGGACACGACAGATTTTTTGAACAAATTAGAGGAGGTACAATTAGAGGAAGATACATTATTAGTGTCCTTTGATGTAGTTTCTCTCTATACTTCAATTGACCATGATAGAGGCACTGCAGCAGTCCTAAAAATGTTAGACAAGGAAGAGGGTCTCTCTCTAGATGGCAAGAAATTTATTTTGAAAATTTTGAATATAATATTGAGGAAAAATTATTTCCTGTTTGGTGATGAGTACTATATGCAGCGTAGAGGTACCGCGATGGGGTCCAATATGGCCCCTGCATATGCAAATTTAGTGATGGGGGTCCTTGAGGAGGATTTTGTCTATGTGTCCCACCACTTTCGGCATGTGCGGGGGTGGTGGAGATACATAGACGACGTCTTCCTCCTCTGGACTGGTACTCAAGATGAACTAGAAACTTTCCATCATTTTCTGAATGAAATAGATGATACAATAAAGTTCACCATTAATTTCTCAATGGAAGAAATCCAATTTTTGGATGTACTAATTAAACAGGAGGCAGGTAAACTTACCACAACTTTATTTGTAAAAAAAACAGATAAAAACAACCTGTTACTATATAGCAGCCAGCATCCAAGGAGTATGGTTAACTCCATACCACTGAGTCAACTCCTGAGAGTTAGACGTATAGTGAGTGAAACAGAGGACATAGATCGGACCATGGACAGGATGGTAAAAAATTCCTGGAGAGAGATTATCCAGAGAATCTGTTAAAGATCACAAGGGATAAAGTCTTAGACAAAAATAGATCTGAATTATTGAGAATAAGAAGTTCTAGGAAAGAATTAACCAGGATCCTGTTTGTTTCTAGATTCACAGAAAAAAGCACTAAAATTTCTAAAATTATCACTAAACATTGGGGTATGTTAACCAATTGCCTCCCGAATATTGAAGGATTTAAATTTCCCCCCTCTTTTCATATAAAAGAAGTAAAAATATTAGGGACTATCTGATTAGATCCGATATTGGTCCCATAAAGAAAAAAACACAGATGTCATTAACAGGAACTGTTAGAAAGGGTTGTTATCCTTGTTTGAACTGTATTAACTGTAATCAGATGATCAAGGGGACGGAATTTAGACATCCCATCACAAATAAACTGTATAATATTAACAGTTTCCTGACCTGTAAATCGGACTACGTCATCTACCTATTGGAATGTCCCTGTAAGTTGTGGTATGTAGGAGAAACGACTTGTGACTTCAAAACAAGAATTAGCCAACATAAATATACTATACGTAAAAAAAGACTAGATTTGCCAGTTTCAAAACATTTTACGGAAATGAAACACACTGATAAACAACTAAAATTCAGATTAATTGATAATGTACCAGTACAACGGAGAGGGGGTGATAGGGTTAGTCTGCTTAAAAGCAGAGAACTCAGATGGATATATGAATTAGGAACATTAAAACCATTAGGCATGAATGTAGATTTTAAAATCAATTCTATTCTTTAAATGTATTATTGATGAAAACCTTACATCACACTTCATATTTCCATATATGTAGCTAATAATTTTATTTTGTCTCATTGTACCTTAATAGGTGATTGGTAAAAGGAGAAAACTATCTTTAAAGGGAAGAGCGATGCACGGTGGAAGAAACCTTGTGATTTTCTTTTTATGACATTTTTTTGTTGTCTGATCTCATTCTAACTGAGAAATATTGTTGAAAATCCCTGAATAAATTGATTGAAAGAAAAGGTTGCGTTTAACTTCTCTCTATAGGAGTGAATAGCCAGGGGTTAATGGTTTGCGCCTTAGTGGCATGAGGGTTGAGGGATCTGGACCAGCAGGTTCAGAGTACCTCCCTTTATGACCATAGGTGATGGGAAGTTACCCCTACAAGGGAATTGTCCCATATACCGGGGTGACATAATAATCTTAAAATCCCATATGGCATACACTCCTAATTGGATATATTTAGATAAAGTTATTTGATATATAAAAATGAAGGAGATTTTTTCGAATGAATATCTGTTCATTATGATCCTAGCGATCTAATATAATGATCACTAAATAAACCGCAACCTCTAAGTGAAATTTTGTTATGTCGTTTAGACATGACTGAATAATATGGTTTGCCACAACCAAGATGGAGGAACGTCAGGGACTAGTAACCTAATGCGCATACGCGCTTAGAATGATGCCACACAATAGCCATGATTGGCTTAGAGAACGAGATCACATGACAGTATTCCAGGGACATGCGCAATAGAGTCTGTATATGTCCTGTGACGCGTCCATGGCGTCCTCCACGAGGTGCATCGCTGAGCCCCCATTGAGAGTACTCACTGATGATTAATATGCATATGATAGTCACAGCTGCAATGAATATATATGTGAATACCAATTAATGAAAGTTATGGAGCATCGGTATGATAATAATCAGAGGAAATGTGTTATGATTTACTAATTCAGAGCTGATCATGGTACTCACCTATCCCCACTATGTGTATGTATATCTGATTTATAATTTGTATATGAGGCATGTAAATATGAGAATTTGTTACAAAGTACTTGTTACACAGTGATAGTATAAATACCCACACATGTGTCTGTGACACTGCTGGAGGAAGGCTCATTTGAGCCGAAACGTTGCCCTGAGATGTGGGTCTAAGAATAAATCCACAATTTCTATTGAACCTATGGAGTGCTGCCTATTTTTGGTGTAATATTATATATATATATATATATATATATATATATATATTACAGTACAGACCAAATTTGGACACATCTTCTAATTCAAAGATTTTTCTGTATTTTCATGACTATGAAAATTGTACATTCACACTGAAGGCATCAAAACTATGATTTAACATATGTGTAATTATAAACTTAACAAAAAAGAGTGAAACAACTGAATATGTCTTATATTCTAGGTTCTTCAAAGTAGCCACCTTTTGCTTTGATGACTGCTTTGCACACTCTTGGCATTCTCTTGATAAGCTTCAAGAAGTAGTCACCGGAAATGGTCTTCCAACAATCTTGAAGGAGTTCCCAGAGATACTTAGCACTTGTTGGCCCTTTTGCCTTCACTCTGCGGTCCAGCACACCCCAAACCATCTCGATTGGGTTCAGCTCTGGTGACTGTGGAGGCCAGTCATCTGGCGTAGCACCCCATCACTTTCCCTCTTGGTCAAATAGCCCTTACACAGCCTGGAGGTGTGTTTGGGGTCATTGTCCTGTTGAAAAAAAAATGATGGTCCAACTAAACGCAAACCGGATGGAATAGCATGCTTCTGCAAGATGATGTGGTAGCCATGCTGGTACAGTATGCCTTCAATTTTGAATAAATCCCCAACAGTGTCACCAGCAAAGCACCCCCACACCATCACACCTCCTCCTCCATGCTTCACTGTGGGAACCAAGTATGTAGAGTCCATCCGTTCACCTTTTCTGCGTCGCACAAAGACACAGTGGTTGGAACCAAAGATCTCAAATTTGGACTCATCAGACCAAAGCACAGATTTCCACTGGTCTAATGTCCATTCCTTGTGTTCTTTAGCCCAAACATGTCTCTTCTGCTTGTTGCCTGTCCTTAGCAGTGGTTTCCTAGCAGCTATTTTACCATGAAGGCCTGCTGCACAAAGTCTCCTCTTAACAGTTGTTGTAGAGATGTGTCTGCTGCTAGAACTCTGTGTGGCATTGACCTGGTCTCTAATCTGAGCTGCTGTTAACCTACGATTTCTGAGGCTGGTGACTCGGATAAATTTATCCTCAGAAGCAGAGGTGACTCTTGGTCTTCCTTTCCTGGGGCGGTCCTCATGTGAGCCAGTTTATTTGTAGCGCTTGATGGTTTTTGCAACTGCACTTGGGGACACTTTCAAAGTTTTCCCAATTTTTCAAACTGACTGACCATTTCTTAAGGTAATGATGGCCACTCGTTTTCCTTTAGTTAGCTGCTTTTTTCTTGCCATAATACAAATTCTAACAGTCTATTAAGTAGGACTATTAGCTGTGTATCCACCAGACTTCTGCACAACACAACTGATGGTCCCAACCCGATTTATAAGGTCAAAAATCCCACTTATTAAACCTGCAGGGCACATCCGTGAAGTGAAATCCATTACCGGTGACTACCTCTTGAAGCTCATCAAGAGAATGCCAAGAGTGTGCAAAGCAGTCATCAAAGCAAAAGGTGGCTACTTTGAAGAACCTAGAATATAAGACATAATTTCAGTTGTTACACACTTTTTTGTTAAGTATATAATTCCATATGTGTTAATTCATAGTTTTGATGCCTTCATAGTCATGAAAATACAGAATAATCTTTAAATGAGTAGGTGTGTCCAAACTTTTGGTCTATACTGTATATATTGTGATGCGCCATACTGCCTGTGGATGGGGATCACTCGCTTTGCTGGTCATAGAGGCAAACTCTGGCACGCTCAGAGTTAAAACAACAGGCCTTTTGGTTTATTCTTTACGAGTATGCAGCAGACATTACACAAAACACAGTCTTCATGACCTCGGTCATCATCCACACGGACCTCTGTCCGTTACCTGTTAGTGTCGCAGGTTCTCAGAGACCTCTTCACCTCAGAGGGGTCTAATTCACATCTCTCACGGACCCCGATCCGTCTCTCTCACGGTTTTCAAGACCGTCTTCTTATTGCTGGCTCAGACTCGCCAGGACTGCTTCCCAGTCTGTGCAACGTCCAGCCTGACAGACTCCCAACACTCCACACAGACTCAGTCTCAATACAGTCTCAGACAGACTTCCCCCACCATGTGCCAAATACTCTCTTACATACCTGTAGCCACTCCCACAGGTGAGGTATGGAGCACATGGTCTGGTCACATGTTCATGACTTCATCACAGGTCCTTAACAAACTCACAACCACCAGTGGGCGGTGTATGTGTGGTTAGCCAGTCCCACCCAGCTCACAAGCTAACCCTGTAAGCCACCCTGGACAATAAACAAAACTCTTGTAGGACTACAAGTCCCAGAACAACATTCCTAGCTTACAATGCAGAGGAGCTCTGCGACACATTCCTGCCATCTACAACCATGCCGGGGACTGTCTTTTCATCCAAATCCTGCCTCCATCCATAACTTGAGGAGCATATACAGCACCCTCTAGCTGCAGCATGGGTCACCACACCACAATATATACACTGCTCAAAAAATAAAGGGAACATTCAAATAACACATCCTAGATCTGAATGAATGAAATATTCTCATTGAATACTTTGTTCTGTACAAAGTTGAATGTGCTGACAACAAAATCACACAAAAATCATAAATAGAAATCAAATTTATTAACCAATGGAGGCCTGGATTTGGAGTGACCCACAAAATTAAAGTGAAATGTAATGTCCTTAAAACAAGTCAAAATAATACTCAGTAGAGATGAGCGACTTTGCCTCCGGGAGGGTCGAGTCGGGTTTCGGTCTGCTCGACTTTTCCAAAAGTCGAGTCGAAAGAAATCGGACGCCTGTTGGCAAAAGTCGAGTCGGCGTCGGAAACCTGACCCCAATGCAAGTCAATGGGAATAAAAGTCGGCAGGGAGTGGAGGACAGTAAACACACCCACAGTGCCCATTTCAATGCCAACGACATCAATTCTTATTACTTAAGCTTAAATTACTTTATAATAATAGTAATGCATTGAAAACTGGGCGTTATTTGGCTAAAGTTGTGGGGGGACAGCCCAGTTAAGGAGGTGGAAAAAATTGCATATGTTGAGGTGTAGGCTGGACATTCAGCAGTGGCAAATGGAGGAATTGGAGAAGTCGGAGGAAGAGGAGGACAAAGAGAGCCATTTTGCTGGCAACCTATGTGTCATCAGGGGAAGGTGCTACAAAATCCTTTGAAACCCAGGCATGGTTCATTTTTATGAAGGTGAGATCACCAACATTTTAGGTCGACAGCCGGGTCCTTCTTTCTATCAGGATTGATCCAGCTGCACTGAAGACTCTTTCTGATAGCACACTACCAGCAGGGCAAGCGAACTCCTGTAAAGCATATTGGGCCAATTCAGGCCAGGTGTCCAGTTTACAGGCCCAGTAGTCAAAGGGGAATGAACTGTGAGGGAGAACATCGATAGGGAAGGAGAGGTAATTTTGAACCATAGTTGACAACTACTGTCTCCTGTCTGTTGCAATCGATTCAGTATTACCAGTAGTGTGAGCGGTACTCGAGAAATCAGTCCACAACATGGTCATGAAACCCCTGTCTCCAACGCCACTTAGGCTGTGTGCCACACGAACACCTCTTCCATTTGGCCCAGTACGGCTCGTGGTAGAACCTGCACCGCTGCTGTGTGCTGGGAATGCCTCTAATAAACGGTTTACAAGAGTTGCTTGTTTGTTCGCCAATATTAGCTTTAGGTTCTCCTGTGGCATGATGTTCTGTAATTTGCCTTTATAGCGTGGATCGAGGATGCTGGCCAACAAGTAGACGTCATCCTTCATAATTTTGGCAATGCGGGGGTCCCTTTTTAGGATCTGCAAGACATAAACACACATGTGGGCCCATTTTCCAGGTGTCAATGATGCACTGCCAGTGGTGGGTGGAGGAGCACTTTCTGCCAAATCCACATCCCTCCAGTCACGCACAAACCCTCTACCTGACAATGGCAAGCCAACATTTTCTCTTGCCCCCTGAGAAGCATCCTTCTCACCAAAATAATCATCCCCCTCATCCTCCTCCTCTTCCTCTTCTTCCTCCACCTCGTCCAGGACAGTTCCCTGAGCAGACAATGGCTGAATGTCATCAAGGCTTCTCTTCTCCTCCTCCTCCGCTGCAGACGCCTGATCCTTAATGTGCGTCAAAATTTGCATGAGCAGATGCATAAGTGGTATGCTCATGCTTATGATGGTGTTGTCTGTGCTTACCAGCCGTGTGCATTCCTCAAAACACTGAAGGACTTTACAAAGATCTTTCAGCTTTGACCACTGCACACCCGACAACTCAATGTCTGCCCTCAAGCTGCCTGCCCGTGTATCCTCCCAGCCTTCCTCTGTTTGCACAGCCTCTTAACCATGTGCATGGTGGAGTTCCACCTTGTTGCAAAGTCTATGATTAGGCAGTGCTTGGGGAGGTGGAGCGATCGCTGCAGCCTCTGCATATGACTGGAGTCTACGGGCGAGTGACGTATGTGCGAGCACAGTCTTCGCACCTTATGGAGCAGGGCTGGTAACTCTGGATAATTATTTATGAAGCACTGCACCATCAGGTTCAAGGTGTGAGCCAGGCACGGTATGTGTCTGAGTTTTGCCAGGGATATGGCTGCCACAAAATTACGTCCATTATCACTGACTACCTTGCCTGGCTAAAGATGTAGATTACCTAGCCATGACTCAGTTTCTCACTGCAAGTAGTCGGCCAGTACCTCCGCGGTGTGTCTGTTGTCGCCCAAAGACATCATCTTTAAAACAACCTGCTGACGCTTACCACTAGCTGTTCGATAGTGGGACACCTCATGTGCAACACTGGCAGCTGCGGATGGAGTGCTCGTGCGACTGCGCTCTGTCGACGAGCTTTCGCTTCTGGAGGAAGAGGAGGAGGGTCGAACGCCTACAGCCAACTGTTGCCTATACCGTGGGCTAGGCAGCACTGTCCCACCGCCGCTGTCCCCTGTGGACCCTGCATCCACCACATTAACCCAGTGTGCAGTGATTGACACGTAACAGCCCTGGCCATGCCTACTGGTCCATGCATCTGTTATGAGGTGCACCTTTCCACTCACTAATTGTTGAGTGCATGATGCGTCTTTCACATGCAGGTGGAGGGCAGGGATGGCTTTTCTAGAAAAGAAGTGCTGACTGGGTAGGTCATAGCGTGGGACAGCGTTGGCCATGATCTCTCAGAACGCTGCGCTTTCAACCAAACGGAAGGGCATCATCTCTAATGAGATCAGTTTGGCAATGCAGGCGTTCAAAGCCACTGAGGTTTTGTAGTCTTTCCACGCTTGCAAGTGCATGGTGTTTACATGTCTAAGCATGCAACTGGTATTCAAATGTCCGAGATTTTTCTCTCTGCTAAAGGTCCTTCAACACTTCTTATAGATAACCTTTGCCTCATCAATAGGATTTTGGTCAAAAAAGTGCCACACTGCACTCTTCCTACTATGGGATAAATTTTCAGGGCTTGCATGCTGTGCTAATTTGACAATCTGGCCAAGCTGTCCTGCAACTCTTTTTGCTTTTTTTAACACGCTTTTGGACTGCTACGGGCCTGCCAGATAACCCCTGCTGCGACGTCGATGCCTGCTGCGGTTCTTTCTCCTCTTCTGAGCTATTGCCAGCGGCACTCTCTTCCCCCAATGGATGCCAATCCAGGTCAACAACTGGGTCATCCATCACCTCGTCTTCAATTTCATCTGCACCTTCCTCTGTTTCACCGTGGAAGGTGGTATAGTATGCGGGAAGGGGCACCTGGGTTTCATCAGGGTCAGAATCTGGCTCAGTAGACTGTGAGGGCAATGCAGTGCTCTGGGTGAATGTACCAGCAGAATCATCTAGCAATGGCTGTGCATCAGTGCACTCCATGTCAGATTCATGATGGACTGGGGAATTCAGGATTTGACTTGATAACCCAGGCATGGTATGTGAAAAGAGCTCCATGGAGTAATCTGAAGTGTGGGCTGCCGCATCCTTCACTTTTGGTGGACTTGAAGGACACAAGGAAAGGTGTTGTTCCTGACCAGGAGCCTGCACTGACGACTCAGTGCTTACATTTTTTGAAATGTCAGAAGAGGAGGCGATAGAGCTGGAGGCTGTTTCGGCAATGTAAGACAAAACCTGTTCCTGATGCTCCGGCTATAAAAGCGGTTTACCTACTCCCAGAAAAGGGAGCCTTCCAGGCCTTCTTGAGCCAGACGATGACTTCGGCTCAACACCTCCTGCCTTAGGTGCTATTGTGCTTTTGGCACTTCCAGCAGATGCAGCACCACCATCAGTACGAGCTGGCCCCCCACGCCCACATCCGCGGCTTCTTCCACCATACTTCCTCATGTTTGGGAAAATATACCCAAAATACTAGCAGATACATGGTACTGTATCAGAAGCGTACAGCTGTATAAAGTCTAGGGATAATTGTAAAATTCCGCATATATTTCAGGAGTCACACACAGACGCTTTCAGGCTCAGTATGGATTAGAGAAGAATATAAAAAGCTGAAAAATGGTACTGTATCACAAGCATACAGCTGTATACAGTGTTCTGGTAATTTCAAATCTCCTTATATATTTCAGGAGTAACACACAGACGCTCACAGGCTTATTATGGATTAGACAAGAATATAAAAAGCTGAAGAAGGGTACTGTATCACCAGACACCAGGTGTATATAGTATAGTGAAAAAATTGTAAATCTCCGTAAAGCTGAAAAAGGGTACTGTATCACAAGCGTACAGCTGTATACAGTCTAGGGGTAATTGTAAATCTCTGTATATATTTCAGGAGTCACACACAGACGCTCTCAGGCTCAGTATGGATTAGACAAGAGTATAAAAAGCTGAAAAAGGGTACTGTATCACCAGATACCAGGTGTATATAGTATAGTGAAAAAATTGTAAATCTCCGTATATATTTCCAGAGTCACACACAGATTTTCAGCATGTATTTGTCCGTGATACCAGCTGGTACACGGTACTGTGTGAGGAGCGTACAGCTGTATACGGTGTGGGAAAAAATGAACGCTCGGTAACTGTGCAGAAAAAAAGAATAAAAGTATTAGTGCTGTGTAAAAAGCAGTCTGCACAGCAGTGTACACACAGCAATACAGCTAGCAGGCAGCCTATTAACCAGCTCTGCTGCTGCACAAAAGAAAATCCTCCCCTGTCACTGGCAGGCAACCTAATAACCAGCTCTGCTGCACACAACAAAATCCTCCCGTCACTGCACACTAACTGTACAGCACAATTGCTATCAGCAAAAGCACAGAATCACTTTTCTTTCCTGCCTAACTCTCTCCCTACTGAGAAACAGTGGCAGCAACCTCTCCCTACGCTAAGATCGGCAGAAGTAAAATGGCGGTCGGCGGTCAGGGCTTTTATAGCCACTGTGACGTCACACAAAGCAAGCCAATCACTGTAATGCCCTTCTCTAAGATGGTGGTGGCCACTGCCCATGTCATCTCGTTGCCCACAGTGTGAGTCCTTGCTCATTGGCTGAGAAAAAGCGCCTGCAAGCATTATGGGAAAACGGACCTTGCCGCTCGGGTCGAGGACCGCATGGCCGACTTCACGCTATGGACTTTGGCGAAAGCACATAACTTCTCTTTACAGCCCTAACTCTCTCCCGACTGATAAACAGCAACCTCTTCCTACTGTTAATATCGACAGAAATAAAATGGAGGTCGGCGCTCAGGCCTTTATAGACACTATGACGCCCCCCCAAAGCAAGCCAATCACTGCAATGCCCTTCTCTAAGATGGTGGTGGACGCTGCACATGTCATCTTATTGCCCACAGTGTACGTCCTTGCTCATTGGCTGAAAAAAGGCACCTGCAAGCATTCTGGGAAATCCGATTTTGGCGCTCGTTTCGACGACCGCATGGCGACCTCACGCTATGGTCGTGTTTCGTTTGACGAAACTCGACTTTGGCTCAAGTCGGCGACTTTTGAATCTGACCGACCTGTTTCGCTCAACTCTAATGCTCAGTAGTGTGTGTGGCCTCCACGTGCCTATATGACCTCCCTACAACGGCTGAGCATGCTCCAGATGAGGTAGCGGATGGTCTCCTGAGTGATCTTCTCCCAGACTTGGACTAAAGCATCCGCCAACTCTTGGACAGTCTGTGGTGCAACGTGACGCTGGTGGATGGAGCGAGACATGATGTCCCAGATGTGCTCAATCGGATTCAGATCTGGGGAATGGAAACTAACTGCTGACACATACAAGCCACTTGAGGTCTTTCATTGTCCTACATTAGGCCTGTTTCACAAATCAGTTTTTTTCATCAGGCGCGATCCGGCAGTTTTTGTAAAAAACAGATCCATTTTTTTTTACCGCCGGATCCGTTTTTGTCTCATTGACATGCATTAGCAAGGGATTTCACCGCATGTCATTGCGTTTAGTCCGTTTTCTGCCGGATCCGTCATAGATTTTAATTCCGGCGGCCGGATAGGACGCATCATGTAACATTTTTTTTTTCTGCCGGAAACGCCTGACAGCGCCTGAAGCGGCGCATCAGGCGGCCGGAAACAATAGAAGTCTATGGTACCGGATCAGTCTTTTGTGCAATCTGCCAAAAGACTGATCCGGATTCTGTAAATCTCTCTCTCCTCCGTGCCAGACATGCGTACTATAGAAATGCCACCCCACACCATTACTGACCCACTGCCAAACCGGTCATTGTGAAGAAACCAGATTGAATTTTAATTTCCCAGACAACCAGTACAGACTGGACAGTACAGTCCTCCATACAATATTATGGGCACCACATAGTCTCCCCCTCATCACCCATATAATACCCCATGCAGGATGTCACCCCCCATCCCCCATATAATGCTCCATACAAAATACTGGACCCAATATAATGCTCCATACAAAATACTGGACCAAATATAATTCTCCATACAGGATACTGGTCCCCATATAATGCTCCATACAGGATACTGGTCCCCATATAATGCTCCATACAAAATATGGAACTCTCCTCTGCGCGGTGCTGCGTTCTGCACTGTTACGACTCAGGAAAGGGCGCTGTGGAAAGACTCCCCATTATCAACATCATTGCCTCCCCATCATCATCATGGCCTCCCCATCATCATCATGGCCTCCCAATCATCATCAATGCCTGCTCATCATCACATTGCCTCCCCATCATCATCATCGCCTCCCCATCATCATCATGGCCTCCCCATTATCATCAATGCCTGCCCATCATCATCATGGCCTCCCCATCATTATCAATGCCTGCCCATTATCATCAATGCCTCCCCATCATCATCAATGTCTGCCCATTATCATCAATGCCTCCCCATCATCATCATCATGGCCTCCCCATTATCATCAATGCCTGCCCATCATCATCATGGCCTCCCCATCATCATCAATGCCTGCCCTTTATCATCATCGCCTGCCCATTATCATCATCGCCTCCCCATCATCATCAATGCCTCCCCATCATCATCATCACTGCCTTCCCCCACCACCATCACACAGACAGCACCGCAGCGCACAAGTACTCTCTCACATACATACATACACACACATACACAAAGCACCGCACTACATACACACACTGATACACACAGACACACACACAAACACACACACACACAGACACATACACATCACATCTCACCTGTCCGGCGTCCGCGCGCTCTCTGCCACAGTCGGCCGCTGAATGATGATGTCATTCAGCGGCGCTGCTGTTAGAGGAAGCGCAGGCGCCCCCTGGAGACCAGAGCTGTGGAAGCAGAGGCACGGGGCTCAGAGGTAAGTATTACGCCGGCTGCTGCCGGGGTCCTGAGCAAGCGGGGGGCCCAGTGGCGGTGCTAACACCACTAACGGGCGCCGGCCCTGCTGCCAGTGTCTCAGCCGTGCCAACGTCTCCCCAAGTGGGATCAGCAGCCACAGCCAGATACCACCCTGGAGTGGCACCTGGCAGCTGAATGCCGCACAAGCCTGACCTCACCATCAGAGGCTCCAGTGAAGACTGAGGCAGCTGTCTTAGTCACCCCCTTCCATGGTAGTCTGGTTTGTGGCACAGCAGGGCCACAACCCCCTGGCTCACGCCCACCAGTCAGGGCGGGAGCGTGACAGTTTGCACAGGCCATGGTCCCCGCTGAGTCTCAAAGCAACTTATGGCCTATGAGGATTACGACCCAGCAGACCCGCCTTGGTTCGATGGGAATCCTGAGGAATGTCAAGGGTTCCTGGAACAGTGCCTGCGCTACATCCTGCAGAATGCAGCTTGTTTTCCCACTGACCGGCTCAAGGTGGGTTACATCATATCCTACCTAACAGGAGATGCCTTGCTGTGGATCTGTCCCCTATGGGAAGCAGGGGATCCTATTGTCAGTAACCTTGGGGCCTTCCTGGTGGCCTTCCGTAGAGTTTTTGATGTGCCTCATATGGCTGCTCCTACAAAGTCTTCCCTGCCTAGACCCGAGAGGCGCTCCAGACGGGCGAAACCTGTCAGGAAAATGCCACACCAGACCACGACCGTCTGTGACCCCCCAGCTCCTCTAACTTCTAAGACAGCTACCCGAGAGAAACCCCAGAAGGCTGAGGAGAGTGGGCTGGCAAAGCAGCAGCCCAAAACCAGCTGTAAGAAGGGCATTCGGTGTCACTGCAGTTGTGGGGAACACCCGGACGGTCTCTGTCCAAAGGAATTTAAGTCCCAGAACCTTCGCCTAGCGGGAGAGGTTGCCCTTGGTCAGAGTACCTCCTCTCCACCTACATCTGTGACTGTTCCGATTCCTTGTGGGAGCTTTGGCCCTGCAGATGTATTGAAGCTGCAAGCCAGGTGGGGTCGGTGTGTGGTTTCTGTCCAACTGCTCAAGAATCCGGTCAACGGTGTTTGGTGATGGCCGAGCACTACTGATGAATAGTACAGTCTTGAAGGAATAACTACGGCTCCAAATTGGAGCGTTATATATGGAGTAGTTCGTTTTCCACGTGCTGACCAATTTGTCCATTGGTCATTCTGAGCCGGGTACTCTACTGCCCGTTCCGGTCCAAAGAACCAGTGTGGTATGCAATTGGAATGACCTAGTCAACAGAGGTGTTTAGTTAAAATACTGCAAGGTCCGTCTACAGTGTTATCACTTTCTCCACCTGATCTGCTGGCTATTGAGTCATGGTGTGCTGACATCACTGAAGAAAAGGAATCAGTGGCATCCTCTCCACACACCTCCTGTGACAATACCAGTGACCAGTTCCCAGGAATATGCCTGACACTTGAGAATTTTTTCTTAGACCATGTACGGAAGTTGGTTCCTGTAAAGATGCCTTCAGATTCCATGTGGCAGGTGGATGAAGAGGTTGGAGCAGAGGCCTGTGTGTCTCCGTTTTTCAGCAACCCAGTGGGAGAGATCCAGTTTTCTCTAGATAATGAGCAGAGGATGGATCCTGTACGGGTACCCTCAGCTTCCATTTGGCCGGCTGGTGAAGAGACCAAGGCGAAGGTGCTTCCCTCTGATCCAAAGGAGGAGGCCCAATTTTCTTGGGATAATGGGCTGAAGTTGGATCCAGTGAAGGTGTCTTCAGTTTCCAGGGGGCCGGTTCATGTTAAGGTCAAAACAGAAGCTCCCAAGTCCCTGCTTTCTGTCAACCAGATGGAAGAAGTCCTGGCCCTTGTATCTTCTGTGTGGGAAGCTGACCTTGCTAGACACAAAGAGACTTGGCAACCTGTGATCCCTAATGTCACACCTACCTCTTCCTCCCCGAGGAATGTTGATATGGCTCTTACTGTATGTGCACCTATTCTTCTTCAAGTTATTCTGGCAGGCTTGAAGAGGAGGGGCCATAAAGGGAGGGTACTGTAACAACCCTGCTGGCATCAATGAATGTCCTCCCATCCCTCACACACCTACTTACTCACTGCTACAGGTCATGCTGTGATTTCTGTCTGCTGCCTGCTCCAGGCTCTGTACCTCTTCCCTTCTATCTGCTACCTGCATGCCTCTTGGATGTGTCCATAGGTGGGTAGCGCCAGAACTCTCTGGTTCTTATGGAGTCAGGGTGAACCTGACTGACAAATTACCATTAGCCCTCTAGTATTTATGGCAGCTCCACCCTGTGGACCTTGCCTATGCAATGTGTTAACTCAGTTACTGTCTTGCTGCTGAGCTGCCAGGTCTTGCTCTGTGTTCCTCCATCTAGGAGGCTTCACTCCTAGCTTTGCCTTGTACCTGTTTGTCCGCCCTCCAGGAGGCAGAATATCCTGATCTCTGTGCTATTGTTCCTGACCTTGTCTTGTTCCTGTATGTCCACCCTCCAGGAGGCACAATATCCTGGTCCCTGTGTCTTGATCTCTGTACCTTGTCTCGTGTCATTACCTTGTCTGAACTCTGTCCTACCTCTGTCTCTTAGTCTTCTTGTCTGTGGTTTCTTCCCTGCTGTGTCTTGCCTTGTGGTCTCTCTGAATCTCTTTCTGCCTCTTGTCTGCGCTCCTGCAGTTCTGCTCCATTCTACTCTACTTTGCTCCTGCTGCTGCAGTGATCTCTTGCTGCAGCTTCTCTCCGCATATCTTGCGGTTCAGCTCTGCTTCGCTCCTGCTGCTGCAGTGATCTCTTGCTGCAGCTCCTCTCCGCATATCTTGTGGTTCCGCTCTGCTTCACTCCTGCAGCTGCAGAACCTCTTGCTGTAACTTCTCTCTGCATACCTTGCGGTTCCGCCTTGCTTTGCTCCTGTCACTGCAGAACCTCTTGCTGCTCTATAGCTCTTCTTCGCAGCCTTGCGGTTCTCCTCCTGTGTCTGCAGGTCTCTACCTGTTTTTCTAAACACCATTCATTCCATTCAGCAGCAGCACCTGCATTTCTTGTGTGAACAGGTCCTCTACCTGTTCCTCCATAGATCATTCCTTCCAGTCAGTTCCAGTTTCTGAATTTGCTGTGTGAACAGGTCTCTACCTGTTCTGCCATACACCATTCTGTCCAGTCAGTACCAGTACCAGCACTTGCTGTGTGAACAGGACCCTACCCGGTGTCTCATCCGTGCCTGCCAGCCCTGTGTCTCATCCGTGCCTGCCAGCTCTGTGTCTCATCCGTGCCTGCCTGTTATGATTTGGTAGCCGAGGAGGACAGCAGCAAAAAAAACAGGCTAAGCGAACAGACACCCAGAGAGGTTGGTAACTTGTGGATTGCAGACCCCTGAACTGCCAGCACAACTAGAAGTAGCCGTGGGACATGCCTACGGTGCCCTAGACGCCTCTACACAACCGGAGAGATAACTAAGCCTACGGAGAGAAAGGGGAAAGCTAACTGCCCCGGAGTAGACCCCCAAAGGAATAGGTAGCCCCCCAACATAATATATTGGCGGTGAGGCAAGATGAAATACGTACACAGGCAGAAAATAGTACATGAAAACGCTGGGGCCCAAACTGTCTAGATAGAAAAGGACAGGAAGGAATACTGTCTGCAATCCGGAAAAAACACTATAAAAATTCCAACACTTCTGATACACAAAAATACTGAGACCACACGATCTCTCCTCCGCTAGATCAGACTTTGGTGTGCACTGATAGCAAAACAGCAGATACTGAAATAACAGAGAACCAAAAAAGCACAAACTGTCTCTGGTGTGTAAAGGTAGCAATTCAGCGGATGCAGAAATAAAAGAGAACTGAAATGCATAAACAATGGCAAATGAAAACCAGTGTCCAGCGCAGGCCCCCACAGGGGAACCTGGCTGAACAATCCAATAGGGCAGAAAACTGAGATAGACAAAAACACAAGCCACTGAAGTAAACAGCAAAAGACTTTTCTGAAAGTTGCAGGACAAGGCAAGCAGCAAGCTGAATTCCAAAAGAGACCAGGAAGAGCTAATCACCAGCAAGGATCATGGGAAAGCTGCTCACTTATATCCCCCCAGTCAGCAATTCCAGATTGCCAATTGTCCGCAGCTGAATCCTCAGCTGAAGGGCCTCTGTCAGTCAACGCAGCTTCATTACTATCAGCAGCCACCAGAGGGAGCCCCAAATCAGAATCCAGAGCGTTCACAACACCTGTCAGCCCTGTGTCTCATCCGTGTCTGCCAGCCCTGTGTCTTATCCGTGCCTGCCAGCCCTGTGTCTCATCCGTGCCTGCCAGCCCTGCGTCTCACCCGTGTCTGCCTGCCAGTGTCTCATCCGTGCCACCGTCTCCCCAAGTGGGATCAGCAGCCACAGCCAGACACCACCCTGGAGTGGCACCTGGCAGCTGCCTGCCGCACAAGCCTGACCTCACCATCAGAGGCTCCAGTGAAGATTGAGGCAGCTGTCTTACACCCCTTCCAGGGTAGACTGGTTTGTGGCACAGTTGGGACACAACCCCCTGGCTCACACCCACCAGTCAGGGCGTGAGCGTGACATGGAAGACTGTAATCGTGACTTGTACATTGTGGGTGTTTATCTGTGATTATTGTGAGCTGATATGCTAATTGTGTATTGTACTCTAACTGGTTTGAGCTATGAGGTTGAACTGAAGCACACTGGGTAATTCTAAAAATATCTTACATGTCTCCAGTATAAAAACAAGAGACAGAGAGCAGATCAGACCTCATCTCATGACACAGAGCTACCAATCGGCCATTCTGCACAAGACTCAATGGACCAGAGACAGGACTGCAGCTTATTCATCATGGCACCATCACAAGGGACTCGGATCTATGATTCTATGGGAATCAACCTAGGAGTTTTCGGCTTAAGTTGGAAGGACACAGATCTGATCCAGTGACCATCTCTGAACCATGGATATGTTTGGAGAAAGCCAGGTTTTGGGACCCGCTGGTCGCCTGGTTGCATGGAGGTGGTCGGATAAGCCAGGTGGTGACTCTAGTGTCAACTGGCTTTGGACCTTGTATGGACAGTATGGACTGTCACCTCCCTACGCTTGTCGTTATCTCTTCTCTGTGTGTATAACACAGGTGGAATAGCGACCCTGGGAGCTGTGACGTAGTGTCAACTGGCTTTGGACCTTGTATGGACAGTATGGACTGTCACCTCCCTACGCTTGTCAATATCTCTTCTCTGTGTGTATTTCACAGGTGGAATATCGACCCTGGGAGGTCTGACGTAACATCTACCGTCATCTAGGTGAGTCAGCAGAAGTGTTGGGCCCTGTAATGTGCACCATGTTGGGGGTAATTGCTGGGAATGTTCTGTTTGCTACAGGGAGTTGTGGTTCAATAAAGCATTGCCACACTGTTTTACCCTAACCCTGCATTGTCTGTGTAGTATGTTGCCCTGGGGGAGATAGAACGGGCGTTCAGTGGTATGAGCCCTGGTCCATGCAGTCTTTCTAAGGCAGCCAGGCCACCCATTGACCTCGTTTCTCCACAGTCATGCTGAAGGATGTTGTAGGCAACAGATCGTCTCCAGACTCTGTTACGTCTGTCACATTCAGTTTTATAGTGACTTTGGGGCAACCTATATATTGGAAAAAAAAAAAAAAGTGTTAGCATTTTAAAGACAACATCCATCAACATATTCATAATAACTGCTGACAGGTAGTTTATTAACCCTTCATGTCATTTTCAGGAAACAATGCAAAGGGAAATGACAGAAATTAAAAATTTTATTTTTACCGCTAAAATGTTGCTAAAAGTGGTCATGGTTGGTTCCTACACTGAGCGTGGTTGATGCAGCAAGGTGTCCGTTATAGTGTGTAGCTAACAGTTGCGCCATTTGCACCTGTCGTGGGATGATATTCTCTTATATCTAAGGCCAGTGAAAAATGGATTGATGGTTTCAAAGGGGTTAAATTAGCAGCTCACAGTATAATGAGCAATGCTGTGAGTCTTGATTGAAGTTGCTCTGTGAATGACCATATGGCTGAAAACCAATGGCTCCTGAGAGGAAATAATTTAATTTTCTTCCAGAAGGCGCACTTTTTGTAAGGCAGACAGACAGCATTGTAACGCTATTTACCTGAGGATTAACCCTGTATTTGCAGGTGAATAGTGTTTTCAAATGAACAGTGAATTATATGACTCTTTTCAAAGTTCCCTTCAAAAACCTACAATCTAATGCTGTATTCTCTTACTGTTCCCAAGTCGCACACAAATCCAGGATGGTGAGTACTGTATAGATGTTTGGTGGAGTGCTAAAACATGTCTGCTACATGAGGGCAGAAGAATAATCAATGTTTATTCCCACACAAAAAAACAAATGTGTTAGTCACTAAACTTACGGTTCACATATACATTAGGAGCTCTTATCAAGGTTCCATCAGCCATTTTGTTATATCTAATGGCAGTCTGCTGCAGAGTCAAAGGCATCTGTTACGTGTTATATTCAACCTGTTGAAAATGGATCAGTTGCAACAACATGGCTTTTGATAAAAACACTACCTACGATACATTTGCAAACTTGTGTGACACAAACCAGTAGACACCAATTTTTTTTGATCAGGGATAGAAATTTACTTTTACATCCAAGCAGGTGCACTGATAGCAGAGCCTGGATTCGTGATTGCAATTTTTTTACTGTAAATTTTTTATTAAAAACAAAAAAAACTTTAGACAGAACCATCAGATAGGCATGTTTCATTAAGGTCAACAGATGACAGATTGAAAAAAATGATGAAAACCTGTGTTAGGGTCTGCGGAACACACCAAATATAAGATGTAGAGAGGTGCGTTCGCAGCCCGGGGTCCACCGTGCAGGCGGAGCCTGCTGCTAGTAAGATGGTGCAAGAAGCGAACTCTGCTATCCCGCAGAGTTGCCAAAATAAACGCCGTAACGCGCTGTGGCAATATGTGCGAACTCTGTTATTTCACAGAGCCGCTAGAAGGAGTGCCGCAGCGCTATATGGCGATGTGTGCAACTCACTTGACACAACTGAGTCACAAAATAAACACGCTAGGGCGCTGTCTAGCGTTGAAAGCGAACCCTGTTACGTCACAGAGCCGCAGAGACAAACTTCTGTGCCCTGTCAGGCACCCAGGTACACAGTTGACTGCTAAGAGAACATAGAACGCCAGGCCCTGAATACGGCAATCAAACTCCTCACCGGTTATGCTGGTAATCTAAGGCATCTAAGACACCGACCCTGACCAGCTAGCATACCAAGCTCCTCACCGATTAGGTCGGTATTGTAATGGCGTATTTCAGCCGCCCTAACCACACACACGCATGACCATACTGGCCCAAAGCATATAACGGTTGATACTAGCGCACGGCCGTGCGGTAAGGACAGCTTTTTATAGCAGCCACGAGAAAAAGACCTTCCAGGAAGAACCAATGCGAAGCTGCTTCAGAACATCAACAGCTACAGGACCTTCCTGAAGGACCAATAGGAGTGGCAGCTGTATCTGAGCATGTGACCCCTGATCTCCAATGGGGGATCTTGCCCTGGGCATGCTCAGATGAAGCAACAAAGGACTTAGTCCCAAATCTGCCTGCTCCAACACTGGTTGCAGCAGCAAGTCTCTGCACAGTACTGGACTGGGCAACATGCTGGGACCGACGTCTCTGCTGAGCAGGAACCACTGCGGCTGGAGACGGATGGGGGACTGCAGCGGGAACAGGTCGAGATTCCCCTTGTGCAGGAGTGGGAACTCGAACCCTAACAACCTGTTTATGTGGTTGTCAATTTGACATCATGTTTCCAGTCAGATTATGCTCTGTCAGTTATCTCATTTATTCCCTGACATCGGGGTTCTCTTGCTTTTTTTATGTCAGAAAAGTCAGACAACTATGACAAAAATACCAGAATCGCTCAATAGAAAGCTGATGGACCTCATTATAAGTCAAAGATGTTTGTTAGGGTTCATTTGAAAACAGATCAGTCATAGCTGTCATCTTCTTGGACTCTTGTTAACATAACATGGTGCATATTGATGTTTTTGAGGTTACCTGCTAGCATTGTAAAATGTTCAGATGAATTAGGATTTAATTCATCTCTGCAAATCATGATAAAAAATATCAATGACATCTCTACCAATATATAGATAGAACTATATACAGTAAGGATGAGCAAATTTGCCAAAATTCGAATTCTACAGATTTGCTCTAGTTCATATAGGAAATTCAATTAGTATTATTCGTTGCTAATCAAATTGGCATAAAAAAGTAAAGTTTGAGATCTCCTGAACGCAAGGCATAATAAACGGGTGGAGGGGAAGAGTTTATAAAACAAAAAAATTATCATACTCACCTTGTCCCTTACTTGGCCCTCTCATTGCAGCTTCCCTCCAATTGTTCCTATAGTCAGTTACTCTGGTTTTGCTCTTCATTGCACTGACTCTTCACTTCAGGCACAAACTAAGTACCATATTGCTGGATTTGTGAGAATTGAATCACAAAAAAATGAATTCTCTACAATCCACAAATGTTCAGATAGTCTAAATTAATTCAATGTATTTACAGTGGGTACGGAAAGTATTCAGACCCTTTTAAATTTTTCACTCTGTTCCATTGCAGCCATTTGGTAAATTCTAAAAAGTTCATTTTTTTTTCTTTAATGTACACTCTGCACCCCACCTTGACTGAAAAAAACAGAAATGTAGACATTTTTGCAAATTTATTAAAAAAGAAATACTGAAATATCACACGGTCATAAGTATTCAGACCCTTTGCTCAGACACTCATATTTAAGTCACATGCTGTCCATTTCCTTGTGATCCTCCTTGAGATGGTTCTACTCCTCGGAACCAGGAGTCTCCAAAAATATAAATTTTTGCCTAGCGGCTTTAGATCAAAGTATGATTTTTGGAGGTGCGGTTTGTGCTCTTTTTTATTTTTTTATTTTTTGTGCAAAAAGTGATGCCGGCAGGGTTGTTACACTAGGTAATTCTACAACTTCCATAAGTTCATCTTTGTGGGATGCCCATGAGTTGAATAAGTAATGAATAATGTGCACCTCTGCATCAGACCTTTAAGCACAGGCCTTGAATCATTTATCACTGATGTATTTGCACTTGTCTAAAGTACTAATAAAAGACATCAGTGAAAAAATGTAAATTACATTTATCTGTTACTAACATCTAGGTAAGAGTGCAGTAATATAGCAGTTAAAATGTAATTACCTTTAGCTGAAAGAAGTGGGAAGTCTAATTACCTAGTTGGAGACATATGAGGGAATGGTTATGTGTCTTGGCACTGCATGGTCTTGAAAAATTTGCTACAAAGCAAGAAAATCAGTTGTGAAAAAAATGCTTTAAAAAAGACAATGAGTCAATGAGAATTATTAACTTTATGTTATATAATGAGCTGCAATTAAAAACTAGACATCTACCATATACAGGGGTTGGACAAAATAATGGAAACACCTAACGTTTTGGCATCATAATCTTCGAACATGTTATAAACATGCAAACCGTGACATATGGTAATGTTTTGTAGTTGATTATTTGTGTTATGTGATATGTGTATGTAAATTAACTGTTTGTTTGGCAGAATTGTAAGAACATTGATGAGAACCTGATACCAATGGCAGACCTCTTGGATTTTCAAAGAGGCCAAATTGTTGGTGCTGGTATGGCAGGCGCTAGTGTAACAGAAAGTGCCCGAATGCTTGGCGTGTCAAGAGGTACTGTCTCCAAAGTAAAGACTGCTTTTGAAATAGAAAGAAAAACGTCCGCAGCAAAGCACAGGTCCAGCCGAAAGTCGAAGTTGACTGAGAGAGACCGTCGGACTCTAAAGCGAATTGTGAGAGAGGATCGCAAGACCACGGCTCCGAAAATCACTGCTGAGCTCAATGAACACCTACAGAACCCAATTTCCACGAAAACTGTTCGTCGGGAGCTGAACAAATCTGGATTCCACAGAAGAGCTGCAATTCGAAAACCGCTGCTCTCAATGACAAATGTTTCCAAGCGTTTAAAGAGTGGTGTAGAACCCCCCAGAATTGGCCCCTCGAGCCTTTGGAAACATGTGATATTCTCGACAAATCATCGTTTACCCTTTTCCGACCTCCATTTGGCGGGGGTTTTACGTTTGGAGACAGCCGAAAAAAGCATTCCATCCAGACTCCCTTTCCCCCCCAAACCCCGTAAAAACATGGCGGAGGTTCTTGATGATCTGGGGTGCTTTTTGTGGAGATCCGCCGGGCCCAAAGATACCCCTTCATGGAAAAATTTTAACACCCCGGTGATTATTTAGGCATTTTGGGCGACCAAGTGCACCCTATGGTTTAAAGCATGTTCCCGGAGGGGAACCCCCATCTTTCAGGATGTTTAATGCCCCAATTTCATAAGCTAAAATTGTTAAAGCAGGGGCAGAGGAACATTCTAATAAAGTTGGGCATCTCTCGGGGCCCCCCAACCCCCAGACCTCAACATTATTGAGCATTTATGGTGATTTTAGAGATTCAAGCTAGACGTCGATTTCCGCCTCCATAGTCGCTAAAAAGAATGGGGGTTTTTTTTAATTTGGAAAAGGGGTAAAAAAATTTCCCTTTTGGGAAAAAGTTCCCCAAACCCTTTTATGAATCCATTCCTCGGAGTTTTTAGGCTTTTCTCGCGGGAAAAGGGGGGGCCTACACCTTTTTAAAATAACTTTTGTTTATGGTTTTTAGGGGTTTCCCTTATTTTGTCCCAAACCCCCGTATCTCCCAAAATTTAAAAATGGGGTTTTTCGTTTTTGATATTTTGACCCCAAAAGGTTTTTTGGGTTTAAGTTCACGTGTGAACAAGGGGGTCTCAAACCGTCCCGCTGCGTCCCCCCTCCCCTCTCCCGGCCCCAGGGGGGCCTGCTCAGCCCAAAAATGTCGGTCCCGCGTCTCGCCCGGGTTTAAAATGGCAGGCTTGCTGTTTCCCTTTAGGTTCTGCTATTGTAGCCAGTACTGGTCATCGGGAGCAGATCTTTTTTGGATAAGTTTTGTTTTCTTATCTGGCATGCCCCGAGAAGATCTATTGGAGATCTGGAGTCAATGTAGATACAGTGCCCCTCCTATTGGTCCCTTTAGGAAAAAGGGCCGTGGCTTTTTTGTTTGAAGACTTCCCATTGGCCTT
>JARQOD010010769.1:0-26008 GCA_033576555.1 Oophaga sylvatica
TGATCGCAGCACATGACCTATTCGTTATGCATCCAAAGGAGCATCGTGTTGTTTCTGCACCCAGTGTGGAAAATGTAATAGAAATAAATGAAAATGAAGATTGGTAGGGCCCGAAAAGGGTTCACCGTATTCGTAATGTATATAATTTATAAAAGAAAAAGTCGTTTGCCTCTTTGATTTGTGTATGTAAAGCCTATGTATTTAAAGTAATTTACAGTAGAATACCCGGCTGGGTACTGTATGAAGAATGTTGAAAAGTAAAATATTGATGAAGCTTTGCACTTTAACAAAGAAGTTGATATGTCGTTATTGTGAAAAATGTGAAATTGAGATGTGTTTTTCCTCATAAAGAACTGCTGGCCATGGACACTTTTAGCCTAAAAACTTTATTGTATATAGTTGCACTTTGTGCCCTATCTTGGTTTTACAATAAAACCACAGCACAACGTTTACCTCTGAACGTAAAACCCGTGTGGTGTGGCACTGAGAGAGGTCTGCAGCCAGATGTCCTGCAGCCCACCCAGGACCCACGTTGAAGGTTTGGTGCGGGTCCTTCACAAGAATACTATGTGTATTTATATGAAAATGTCTTACTACTTTTGTATTTTACTAATGACCATTGTATACAATGCAACGTTTAAGAATTTCTCACCTCCCTGCTGGGAAGAGTTTGATGTTAAATGTTTAATGCAAAACAAAAATTCTTTCTTTGTCTATTTCACAGCCCGGGAGTGCTGTATTTTACCAAGGGAGGATGTGTAGCCCTGGTATGTAAGGCACACATTATCCGGGAGGATGCGTGGACAGGTAATGGTTTAATGCTTGATATGCATTCACCATCACACCTAGACACACCCACAGAGTATATAAGGTAGTGTCAGGCAGCAGCTAAAAAAAGTCTAGCTCGGGTGGCTCAGGAGTGAGTCATCCCATCAGGAAGTCTGTCTAGTCTGGACTTGGAGGGAGGAAGAGTTTTGCAGCAGTACTTCAGTCGCCTGTCCTAAGGACAGTGAAGTTCAGATGATGTGTTCCTGAACTGGGAGAAAACTGGGAATCTGTCAGCGAGCTCTAAGAAAGGTCAGAAGAAAGGACTGTGACTATTTGGATGAGAGTGCTTATGTTAAGAGCGCGAGCAGGGCGAAGGGCGCAGTGGAAAGGAATTATAGAAGTGCCTTGGACATTGGATTGTCTGCACTATTCACCGGTCACTGGGGACCGAAGTGTTGCTACCGCTTCAAGCGTAGTGATAGAACAACCAGAGGTTCGCTGGACTTCAAGTCTCAGGAACAAGCCCTTAGCGTCGGTACGTAACAGGGTCAGGAAGAGTGGGAACTCTGGGTTCTGCCGGACATCAGTAAGCAACCAGCTCTCTCAAGGAAGGCTCCGACCACTATACTGACCGGGCAGTACAGCTACAGAATTAGCTGGAGTTTTAGAGTGAACTTAGCTTCATGCAAGTTGGACTCATTACATTGAAAGTTAAGGAGGCCTCTAACCTGCTCAGCCGTTACCTTGAAACGCATCCTCCATCCACCCCAACAGCTTCCCGGGACCTGCCTTATCATCTTAGAAAGTAAAAGGTATGGAAAGAAGCTTTAATGTGTGAGACTGTGTCACTTAACTGCATACCTTCAAGACATCATCATCACTATAGACCCTGAGGGAAGAGTCCCACCTGTAGGGGACCCGACATCTAGCTGCCACACCATCCCCTCAGAGATCTACAGCAGCGCTGGTCTTAGTGATCAGAAAACTACAGGTGGCGTCACGAACTGTTATATACCAGTCCCCTGTAAATAACCCCCCCCCAACATACGCCTGACTGCCAGGGCCACAGACCGAGCCACCGCTACCTGTGACAACCCCATAGACTTCCATGGGCTCGGCTCTGAGTACCCCATTGCCCTGGTAACCCACAATTGTGGTGCGGGTCACGACATAAACATTATTATCATCAATTATATGGTTTACATGACAATGTCCAAACTTAAACCAGGAGATGAGGCCCACACAGCAAAAAAATCAGTGCAAGGACAAACTGCTGCATATATTACTATTATTGGCATCTAAAATGATAGCCTGCTTGGCACATAGTAGGAATAGCCAGTGAGGACAAAGTCCTCCACCCTGACTACTATCAGGCAGAATGGCACAACAAAGTGAGCTCAATACCCATACATTCAAATTAATTAGTAAGATGCAACAATATAGATGGAAAATAGAGCGCAGTGATTACCTATAAAGCAGAGCCGTGTGGGTCCCACGTCCAGTTCCCCAACACACGTTTCGGTTGGTATTACCTTCTTCAGGGGGCGTGGCTTAGCTAAATCCATGTCAATGTATTTATATCGGTTACCTCCGGTCACATGGTCTGACCAGAGCCAATGGGATGTAATATCGGCGCATGCGCTCTGCTGCACAGATCGCCGCAATTAAACATCACCCCCGTCAGATGTGCTGGGTCCCGCAGGCGGCAGGCGCCTTGCCGTTACCACGGAAACCCGGCACATCGAGTAGATAGGAGGACGCATGACGTGCGATCAGCGCGCAGGCGCTCCCGTCCTGAACAGTGACAGACTCCCCATTGCACCGGACATATGTATAAACCCTGATATGGTAGTTAATCAACTAATGATAACATTAATAAACATAGCATCAATATTATATATATAGAAAAACATAAATACATGAAATACATACATCAATAACCAATCTAAAGTAGTAGAAGTGAAATCTCGTTTATTGATAATCACATATCTTGAACAATATTAAATTCATAAGGATGATAACACGGCATAGATCTCATACGTAGAAACAAAATAAACCCCATACATCCAAGCAATAATATCAGAGACATAATCTTCAATTGTACTATTAGGTCATCCAAATAGATCGTGAAGAGATAGATATGCATTGATGGAGCCATATTTGTAAATATGGTAAAATGGATCCTTCCATTCTTGTTCATAAGCCAAACGAATAGATTGATGTCATGAATAAGCAACATATATTATTCACTAGAAAGGAGACATGGAAAAACAGATAATGAATAATAAGAAACAGAAATAAAATCAATAAAAATTAAAAAGCCATAAAAATCAGACATACAGAGGCTGCACTGGCTATATGAGGAACAGGGTGGAATAACAGAGGATAAGGCCTCTTTCACACATCCGTTGTGCGCCTGACGGCGCCCTCCGGCATTTTTTTTGTCCAACCGCATCCGGCGTAATGTAATGCCGGATGCGTTTTTTTTTTCCATTGACTAACATTAGTGCCGGATGGAGCCGCATGTCCCTGCGGCGCATCCGGTTTGTGCCGGATGCGGTGTCTGGTCTCCGTCCGGCGTCTGGAAAAATCGTTGCATGTCACGTTTTTTGTCTGCGGCGAAAAAGCCGGAAGCGCCAGATGCGGCGCTTCCGGCTTTTTTTACAATGAAAGTCTATGGACGCCGCAATGTGCCGCATCCGGCAAGAGCCGGATCCGGTTGCCGCATCCAGTTTTTTAATTGAGATACCAGCCCACAGCAAACAGATACCAGCCCTCAGCAAACATATAAAAAAAGGATGCAGTGGGACATCAGACACATGCACATGACCAAGAGCCAGAGCCACAACCTGAGAGACGCAGCCACCTGAGACGCAGCCACCTGAGACGCAGCCACCTGAGACACAGCCACCTGAGACGCAGCCACCTGAGAGCGCCAGACGCAGCCACCTGAGACGCAGCCACCTGAGAACGCAGCCAGGATCCGCAGCATGGAGCGGCAGCAAAACAGACGGTAAATATGAGACCCCCCAACCCAAAATTTACAATGCATATGTCACCAATGCTGTGTGAGCTACTGCATTTTTTTGGCACCCTGGTACATTTTCAAATTCATGTTTTTTCTGTGATGGGGTTGGTTCCCCTGGTACTGTACGAAATTAAATTTCCGATGATGGGGTGGGTCCCCCTGGTAGTGTTTAAAATACGTATGTTTGGGAACTTATATTGTGTATCCCCTGCTGCTGTTGTGAATGTGTTTAATTGATATGTGGATCTACTGGTACTGTTTTTTTGCAGTGATGTGCTTGGTCTCCCTGCGACAATATGAAATGTGGATGTATTTGTGTATCATAATGTTGATTTAATTTTTTTTTTTTTTGGGCCTGTGATGTGGTTGCTTGTCCTGCTACTATCTGAAATGTGCATGTTTTTAGTATCATAATGTTGATCTACTGTTTCATTGTTTGTAATTGTTTTTTGGGCCTGTGTTGTTTTTTTCTCCTCATGCGCTATGTGAAATGTGCATTTTTGTTGTTATCATAATGCTGATGTAGTGTTTTTTTTAAACCTTTTTTTTTGGCCCTGTGATGCTTTATCTACTCATGCTGCTATCAGAAATTTGCATGTGTTTAGTATCCTAATGTTTTTTGTTTTCAATGTTTTTTTTTGGCTTGTGACGGTTTTATCTCCTCATGCTACTATCTGAAATGTGCATGTGTTTAGTATCCTAATGTTGATCTTGTGTATTATTTTGTTACTTTTTTTTGGGGGGCCTGTGGCGTTTATCTACTCATGCTGCTATGCGAAATGTGCATTTTTTTGTTATCATAATGCTGCTGTTTTTTGTTTTTTTTTTTAAACCTTTTTTTTTGGCCCTGTGATGCTTTTGCTACTCATCCTGCTATCTGAAATGTGCATGTGTTTAGTATCCTAATGTTGATCTTGTGTCTTATTTTGTTACATTTTTTTTTTGGGGCCTGTGACGGTTTCTCTACTCATGCTGCTATGTGAAATGTGCATTTTTTTGTTATCATAATGCTGCTGTTTTTTTTTTTTTTTTAACCTTTTTTTTTGGCCCTGTGATGCTTTTGCTACTCATCCTGCTATCTGAAATGTGCATGTGTTTAGTATCCTAATGTTGATCTTGTGTCTTATTTTGTTACATTTTTTTTTTGGGGCCTGTGACGGTTTCTCTACTCATGCTGCTATGTGAAATGTGCATTTTTTTGTTATCATAATGCTGCTGTTTTTTTTTTTTTAAATCTTTTTTTTTGGCCCTGTGATGCTTTTGCTACTCATCCTGCTATCTGAAATGTCCATGTGTTTAGTATCCTAATGGTGATCTTGTGTCTTATTTTGTTACATTTTTTTTGGGGGCCTGTGACGGTTTCTCTACTCATGCTGCTATGTGAAATGTGCATTTTTTTGTTATCATAATGCTGCTGTTTTTTTTTTTTAAACCTTTTTTTTTGGCCCTGTGATGCTTTTTCTACTCATCCTGCTATCTGAAATGTGCATGTGTTTAGTATCCTAATGTTGATCTTGTGTCTTATTTTGTTACATTTTTTTTTGGGGCCTGGGACGGTTTATCTACTCATGCTGATATCTTACATTTGCATGTGTTTAGTATCCTAATGTTGATCTAGTTTATTTATTTTTTTTTCAATGTTTTTTTTTTTGCCTCTGACGCTTTTTCTACTCATGCTACTCTCTGAAATGTGCATGTTTTTAGTATCAGAATGTTGATCTACTGTTTTTTTTTTGTTTTTTTTTGTGGATCGTGTTGTTCCCCCTGGTACTGTATTTTTTTTTTTTTTTTTTGTGCAGGGATAGGGTTTCCCCTGGTACTGTTTATGGCTACAATTAATGACTGCATGTTGTGTTTGGTAAAACAACAAGCTCAATAATGTCCATGTTTCAATCTAATATTTTAAAACAGGGACAATCAATACATATAAACACAATTCCTTTTTGTCTGTTAATTCCACAGCAGAAGAATTGATGCTGCAGATGAAAGGGCGCAGGAGATCCTGGATGCTAGGAGGCAAGCCAGTAGAAAGTAAATATGACATCCCCCATTTCCCTAAAAATTACATGTTTGTTTTTCTCTTTCAGCCAGGGACAAGGAATCCACATATATTCACTGTCCCTTTTTGTGTCCTTATTCAACAGCAGAAGACGTCAACGAGAGGCGGCGGCGGCTGAAGCAGTACAGAGGGGAGGAGCGGACCTCCAAGCTAGGAGGATAGCCAGCAGAAAGTAACTATTACATCCCCCATTTTGCTCTAAATTACATGTTTGTTTTTCTTTCAGCCATGGACAAGGAATAGTAAATTCACAGTCCCTTTTTACTCAACAGCAGAAGACGGCAACAAGAGGCGGCGGCGGAGGCGGCGGCAGAGAGACGAGAGGAGAAGAGGCGGCTAGGAGGGAAGCCAGCAGAAAGTAAATATTACATCCCCCATTTCCCTAAAAAATCACGTTTTTCTCTTTCAGCAAGGGACAAGGAATATAGAAATATATTCACTGTCCCTTTTTGTTTCTTTCTTCCACAGCAGAGACCGTCAAACAGCTGCTGCAGCTGCCGCAATGGCGGTGTTGGCAGAAGAAGCAGCGGCGTCAGCAGCAGCAGCGGCGGCAGCAGCAGCATCGCCATCTCCTCCCTCCCAGCCAGAGCCAGAGCGTGACACATCTTCTTCTGGGAGCCCTCCTACCCATCGTCAGCAATTGGCGGTAAAAATATCTAATTTTTTTTTTCTATCCACAATCCATCTGTGGGCTCTATGTCTTGATTGTGTTTTTTTAATAACAGGAATCGCAAGATGACGAGGAGCTCCCAGAGGAAGAAGGACGGGGTGGAGAGATACCCGGAGTGGGCTCACAATTCGTAAGTATCCTGCATCAATCGCAGAAACACAACATCACACTACACACAACACATAGAAAACCATTTAGTACATACTTCACACAGCGGCCAACACCTGCCAATATCCTAATTTTTTTTTCATTTTTAGTCTCTCGGATCTGGGAGCCAGAGGGTTCATCCCAGCGCCTCCCAGAGTCGTCGTCGTGAGACTGTCGGCGGTTCTCAACGTGTAAGTTTTTTTTTTTTTTTTTTTTTTAGTTTAGTTCATATTTTTTATTTTTAAACGTACATATTTTTTTTGGGTGTTTTCTTAAAATGTAAATTTTTTTTAATTTTTTTACCTATCTACCAGTTTTGGTAGCATTTTCTATAATTTTTAATGTTTACAAAACGTGTTATCTCAAAATTTTTGTTGCAGTAATTTTTCCAGTTTAACATGTATAATTTTGACATTTTCAAACAATGTGTATGATAATTTTCTTTTTTTTCTTTTTTAATTTCACAGGCTTCACAGCGTGCTCCCGACTCGGACACGGAGGAGGGCCTGGATGTGGAGCTGATGATAGATCTTGTCCGAGAAAGGGAGCCGCTGTGGAACATGGGGGACCGCCGCATTCGGATCAAATTGTTACACGACGGCTCTGGGAGGAAGTGGCAGTGGGAATGGTGCAACGCTGGGAGGACCTCGATCCTAGGTCCCAGACTAAATTCCGTAAGTATAGTTCATGTTGCTGACTGTAAAGGTGTGTTTACAAAACTTCTGTCCTCGTGTCACCCACGCTTCATGTTTTCATGATTTCCTTTTGTGAAACACTATGGAAATAATGAAAACATGAACTCTGGGGGACGCGAGGACTGAAGTTTGTGAAACCCTGATGTTGTATACTAACCAATGTGTGCTTTCTCGTTTCAGGGGAGAGAATTGTGAAGCGGTGGCGGTCTGTGAGGGATCGCTTTAAGAAGGAATTCAACAAGGAGATGCGGGCGCGCCGAGTGGTTCTTCAGGACGCCAGAGCAAGTACAAGTACGCACGAGCTCTGGCGTTCCTGCGTGAAACCATGGTCACCAGAAGGTAAATATTACCATCAAATGTTAACTTTTTTTTTTTTTTTTGCAGCCAGGGCCATTCCACATCTGTATATTAATTTTATGTTTTTCTTTCTTCCACAGCACGGTGACCAGCACTCGGGCACCCGCAGAGTTGGCGCCTTCTAGAGCGATCCCTCAGGAGACCGACACCGAGGGACACTTCGACCAACCCTCCACATCTGCACCTTCCCACACAGTTGATCCCGCTGTCCCCTCCACCAGCGCTGGAGCAGCGTGGCCGGCTGCATTACATGAATCTGCTGGTCAGGATATAGCCTTCCCTTTACCCCACCCTTCTGACCCTGCCACCTCTAGTACAGCTGCGGGTACTGGGCGGCAGCGTCAGAGGGGTCAGGAAAAGAACTATGCGCCCGAGTTCTTGCATATGAACGCATCTTTCCAGAACTGTCTTAAGGTATTATCTGAACAAGTTGCCGCAGGCGTTAGTCAGATAACCTCCCTAGTTGGTGAGGTGAAGACACTTCTGGAAACTGTGCGTTCAGAGGTAAGAGGATCCCCGAACCACAGTTTTTTTAGGTCGGTTGCGGAGCGCATAGATCCGCTATCTTCTGACCAGCAGATGTATGTGATGCACACGTGCCACACTGCTCTAGTGCAGGTTCTCTCCCATCCTCAATCCACCCCAGTCGTTCCTCCACCTCCCCCCCCTACAGCCGCCGTACATCTTCCCCCCCTCAACATGCCATCCCTCCTCCCCCTCCTATTCAATACCACCCACCTCCCCAGGTCCATCAACCTCCCCAATTCCAACCACCTCCCCAGTACCAACCACCTCCCCAACTGCAGTCACCTCCACAGTACCAGCAAGCTACCCACTACCAGCCACCTACCCCATACCACACTACTACCTCGTACCAATCTCCTTCCCCCTTCCAATTGCCTACCATGTCACCTGCTCCTCCTGCCCAACCCTCCACTCCACCACCACCCACCTCTTCTGCCTTGTCTTCCCATTCTTTTAGTCTTTCCACCCCTTCACCTCTTCCTGTTCCTTCCACACCACCATCCCGGTCGTCACTCCACACTCCCACGGTCGAAGTGTCCCGCAGCCCCTCCAGCATTATTTCCACCCCACACTACACTGACCTGTAGGTTGTGTCTAAATAAATGTTTTTGTTTAAAAAAGAAAGTTTGAACAAAAAAAAAATTTTTTTTTAAAAATATCAAAAAAATTATTTTACAATAAATAAAGTTTATTAAAAATCGTGAAAAATTGGGCAACAAATGCCTCATTTGATAGTATTTATATTTAAAAAAAATTGGTTCAATAAATTGTTAATTTTTGAAACATTGTTGTCTGTGTTTTATTTATAGGATTTTAAGTTTTACATTTGTTATACAGGTACACCTAACTTTGGCTAAAAGGTTCATAAATGCAACCTTTTTACCAAAGTTGTGTCCCGGGTTGTGTAGTATGCAAAGTATGTTATATTTTACACAAAATTGTGAACTTTGTTAGGTTATCCCCTACAACAGAGTTCCCCTACTCCAGTCCTCAAGGCCCACCAAAAACATATCAGGTTTTCAGGATTTCCTTTATATTGCTCAGGTGAGGCAATTATCACCTGAGCAATACAAAGGAAATACTGAAAACAAGACCTGTTGGTGGGCCTTGAGGACTGGATTTGGGGAACCATGGCCTACAATGTACACTTTTTTGGGAGAAAATGTGAAATACTTAACAATTTCGCCTTTTGTCCTAAAAAAGGGTACATTGTAGCCCAGGGTTCCCCAACTCCAGTCCTCAAGGCCCACCAAAAACATATCAGGTTTTCAGGCTTTCCTTTGTATTGCACAGGTGAGGCAATTATCACCTGAGCAATACAAAGGAAATACTCAAAACAAGACCTATTGGTGGGCCTTGAGGACTGGATTTGGGGAAACATGGCCTACGATGTACACTTTTTTGGGAGAAAATGTGAAATACTTAACAATTTCTGTGAGAAAAAGAAGGAACTACCGTAGAAACGCACACTACTCAAATAATATAAGGTAGAAAAATATATAATTTTATTGGTTACACAAAGAGTGAAATAAAACATAAGTAAAATAAAGGTGACTCTGGTCCCAAACGACCACCCGCAAACATGATGAAAATATATCAACAATAACAATAGCAAAAGAAGTGGCTAAAGAAGCATATAATAATGAATGAATAACAAAGTAAATACAACCAATAATAATAAATCTAAACAAACAAAAATATATATATAAATATATATTAGGATATGTATAATGATAAACCTTAATGAGGACTCTCCCTGAGGAAGCCGCACATGCTGCGGCGGAACGCGTGGGACCTCGGTGTCCTCTGGTCCTGATTGCCCGCTCGCTCTCTCATGCCTTTATCATGAGGTTTGTTCTGGGGTAAACATTATTTGCTAGTGGCTTTTTCATTTTTGGTTCTCTTATCCTTGGCTTGCAGTTGTTTTTCAGGTTACAGGCGGGGGATTATCTCACCCCCGACCTGGTATTGTTCACATTTTTGATATCTCTTACATTATTTCTTCTGTTATCCATACAGGTTCGCTCATTAAGGTCCCTGCGGCGCATCCGGTTTGTGCCGGATGCGGTGTCTGGTCTCCGTCCGGCGTCTGGAAAAATCGTTGCATGTCACGTTTTTTGTCTGCGGCGAAAAAGCCGGAAGCGCCAGATGCGGCGCTTCCGGCTTTTTTTACAATGAAAGTCTATGGACGCCGCAATGTGCCGCATCCGGCAAGAGCCGGATCCGGTTGCCGCATCCAGTTTTTTAATTGAGATACCAGCCCACAGAAAACAGATACCAGCCCTCAGCAAACATATAAAAAAAGGATGCAGTGGGACATCAGACACATGCACATGACCAAGAGCCAGAGCCACAACCTGAGAGACGCAGCCACCTGAGACGCAGCCACCTGAGACGCAGCCACCTGAGACACAGCCACCTGAGACGCAGCCACCTGAGACGCAGCCAGACGCAGCCACCTGAGACGCAGCCACCTGAGAACGCAGCCAGGATCCGCAGCATGGAGCGGCAGCAAAACAGACGGTAAATATGAGACCCCCCAACCCAAAATTTACAATGCATATGTCACCAATGCTGTGTGAGCTACTGCATTTTTTTGGCACCCTGGTACATTTTCAAATTCATGTTTTTTCTGTGATGGGGTTGGTTCCCCTGGTACTGTACGAAATTAAATTTCCGATGATGGGGTGGGTCCCCCTGGTAGTGTTTAAAATACGTATGTTTGGGAACTTATATTGTGTATCCCCTGCTGCTGTTGTGAATGTGTTTAATTGATAATGTGGATCTACTGGTACTGTTTTTTTGCAGTGATGTGCTTGGTCTCCCTGCGACAATATGAAATGTGGATGTATTTGTGTATCATAATGTTGATTTAATTTTTTTTTTTTTTTTTGGGCCTGTGATGTGGTTGCTTGTCCTGCTACTATCTGAAATGTGCATGTTTTTAGTATCATATTGTGATCCTCTGTTTTGATGTTTTAATTGTATTGGTTTGGACTGTTTTTTTTTTGCTCCTCACCTGCGACAATGTGAAATGTGGATTATTTGTGTATCATAATGTTGATATTATTTTTTAATTTTTTTTTTGGCCCTGTGATTTTTATTGCTTCATGCTGCTATCAGAAATTTGCATGTTTTAGTATCATAATGTTGTTTTTTTGTTTTAAATTTTTGTTTGGGCCTTGTGTTGGGTTTTTTCTCCTCATGCTACTATGTGAAATGTGCATTTTGTTTGTATCCTAATGTGATCTGTGTTTTTTTGTTAACTTTTTTTTGGGCCTGTGTGCGTTTATCTACTCATGCTGCTATCGAAATTTGCATTGTTTTGTATCCTAATGCTTTTTTTTGTTTTTTTAAACTTTTTTTTTGGCCTGTGACGCTTTTGCTACTCTCTCTCTATCTGAAATGTGCATGTGTTTAGTATCCTAATGTTGATCTTGTGTCTTATTTTGTTACATTTTTTTTTTGGGGCCTGTGACGGTTTCTCTACTCATGCTGCTATGTGAAATGTGCATTTTTTTGTTATCATAATGCTGCTGTTTTTTTTTTTTTGAAATCTTTTTTTTTGGCCCTGTGATGCTTTTGCTACTCATCCTGCTATCTGAAATGTCCATGTGTTTAGTATCCTAATGGTGATCTTGTGTCTTATTTTGTTACATTTTTTTGGGGGCCTGTGACGGTTTCTCTACTCATGCTGCTATGTGAAATGTGCATTTTTTTGTTATCATAATGCTGCTGTTTTTTTTTTTTAAACCTTTTTTTTTGGCCCTGTGATGCTTTTTCTACTCATCCTGCTATCTGAAATGTGCATGTGTTTAGTATCCTAATGTTGATCTTGTGTCTTATTTTGTTACATTTTTTTGGGGGGCCTGGGACGGTTTATCTACTCATGCTGATATCTTACATTTGCATGTGTTTAGTATCCTAATGTTGATCTAGTTTATTTATTTTTTTTTCAATGTTTTTTTTTTTGCCTCTGACGCTTTTTCTACTCATGCTACTCTCTGAAATGTGCATGTTTTTAGTATCAAATGTTGATCTACTGTTTTTTTTTTGTTTTTTTTTGTGGATCGTGTTGTTCCCCCTGGTACTGTATTTTTTTTTTTTTTTTTTTTTGCAGGTAGTTTCCCTGTACTGTTTATGGCTACATTATGATGATGTTTGTTTGGTAACACAGCTCATATGTCATGTTTCAATCTATATTAACAGGGACTCAATACTAAAACAAATTCTTGTCTGTTAATTCACAGCAAGAATTGATGCAGATGAAAGGGCGCAGGATCTGGATGTGAGAGCATAGAATAATACATCCCATCCTAAATTCTGTTTGTTTTTCTCTTTCAGCAGGGACAAGGATTCCCATATATTCACTGTCTTTTTGTGTCCTTATTCAAGCAAGACGTCAACGAGAGGCGGCGGTGAAGCTACAGAGGGAGAGCGACTCAAGCTAGAGGATAGCAGCTAAGTAACTATTACATCCCCCATTTTGCTCTAAATTACATGTTTGTTTTTCTTTCAGCCATGGACAAGGAATAGTAAATTCACAGTCCCTTTTTACTCAACAGCAGAAGACGGCAACAAGAGGCGGCGGCGGAGGCGGCGGCAGAGAGACGAGAGGAGAAGAGGCGGGCTAGGAGGGAAGCCAGCAGAAAGTAAATATTACATCCCCCATTTCCCTAAAAAATCACGTTTTTCTCTTTCAGCAAGGGACAAGGAATATAGAAATATATTCACTGTCCCTTTTTGTTTCTTTCTTCCACAGCAGAGACCGTCAAACAGCTGCTGCAGCTGCCGCAATGGCGGTGTTGGCAGAAGAAGCAGCGGCGTCAGCAGCAGCAGCGGCGGCAGCAGCAGCATCGCCATCTCCTCCCTCCCAGCCAGAGCCAGAGCGTGACACATCTTCTTCTGGGAGCCCTCCTACCCATCGTCAGCAATTGGCGGTAAAAATATCTAATTTTTTTTTTCTATCCACAATCCATCTGTGGGCTCTATGTCTTGATTGTGTTTTTTTAATAACAGGAATCGCAAGATGACGAGGAGCTCCCAGAGGAAGAAGGACGGGGTGGAGAGATACCCGGAGTGGGCTCACAATTCGTAAGTATCCTGCATCAATCGCAGAAACACAACATCACACTACACACAACACATAGAAAACCATTTAGTACATACTTCACACAGCGGCCAACACCTGCCAATATCTAATTTTTTTTTCATTTTTAGTCTCTCGGATCTGGGAGCCAGAGGGTTCATCCCAGCGCCTCCCAGAGTCGTCGTCGTGAGACTGTCGGCGGTTCTCAACGTGTAAGTTTTTTTTTTTTTTTTTTTTTAGTTTAGTTCATATTTTTTATTTTTTAAACGTACATATTTTTTTTGGGTGTTTTCTTAAAATGTAAATTTTTTTTAAATTTTTTTACCTATCTACCAGTTTTGGTAGCATTTTCTATAATTTTTAATGTTTACAAAACGTGTTATCTCAAAATTTTTGTTGCAGTAATTTTTCCAGTTTAACATGTATAATTTTGACATTTTCAAACAATGTGTATGATAATTTTCTTTTTTTTCTTTTTTAATTTCACAGGCTTCACAGCGTGCTCCCGACTCGGACACGGAGGAGGGCCTGGATGTGGAGCTGATATAGATCTTGTCCGAGAAAGGGAGCCGCTGTGGAACATGGGGGACCGCCGGCATTCGGATCAAATTGTTACACGACGGCTCTGGGAGGAAGTGGCAGTGGGAATGGTGCAACGCTGGGAGGACCTCGATCCTAGGTCCCAGACTAAATTCCGTAAGTATAGTTCATGTTGCTGACTGTAAAGGTGTGTTTACAAAACTTCTGTCCTCGTGTCACCCACGCTTCATGTTTTCATGATTTCCTTTTGTGAAACACTATGGAAATAATGAAAACATGAACTCTGGGGGACGCGAGGACTGAAGTTTGTGAAACCCTGATGTTGTATACTAACCAATGTGTGCTTTCTCGTTTCAGGGGAGAGAATTGTGAAGCGGTGGCGGTCTGTGAGGGATCGCTTTAAGAAGGAATTCAACAAGGAGATGCGGGCGCGCCGAGTGGTTCTTCAGGACGCCAGAGCAAGTACAAGTACGCACGAGCTCTGGCGTTCCTGCGTGAAACCATGGTCACCAGAAGGTAAATATTACCATCAAATGTTAACTTTTTTTTTTTTTTTGCAGCCAGGGCCATTCCACATCTGTATATTAATTTTATGTTTTTCTTTCTTCCACAGCACGGTGACCAGCACTCGGGCACCCGCAGAGTTGGCGCCTTCTAGAGCGCCGACCTGGTATTGTTCACATTTTTGATATCTCTTACATTATTTCTTCTGTTATCCATACAGGTTCGCTCATTAAGGTTTATCATTATACATATCCTAATATATATTTATATATATATTTTTGTTTGTTTAGATTTATTATTATTGGTTGTATTTACTTTGTTATTCATTCATTATTATATGCTTCTTTAGCCACTTCTTTTGCTATTGTTATTGTTGATATATTTTCATCATGTTTGCGGGTGGTCGTTTGGGACCAGAGTCACCTTTATTTTACTTATGTTTTATTTCACTCTTTGTGTAACCAATAAAATTATATATTTTTCTACCTTATATTATTTGAGTAGTGTGCGTTTCTACGGTAGTTCCTTCTTTTTCTCACAGATGTTGTTTTTTCTACCGATATGCACCTCCCTATTCATTTGTGATTAATTGGTGCGCCCTACATCTTACATTATTATACATACTTAACAATTTCGCCTTTTGTCCTAAAAAATGGTACATTGTAGCCCAGGGTTCCCCAACTCCAGTCCTCAAGGCCCACCAAAAACATATCAGGTGTTCAGGATTTCCTTTGTATTGCACAGGTGAGGCAATTATCACCTGAGCAATACAAAGGAAATACTGAAAACAAGACCTATTGGTGGGCCTTGAGGACTGGATTTGGGGAACCATGGCCTACTATGTACACTTTTTTGGGAGAAATACTTTTGTTAAAACAAACAGCCATGGACACAACTATGGCAAAAAGGTTACAGTAGAAAACACACAAGAAGGTAGACAAGTAAACTATTAAAGGTTTATTGTGGGTAAAGAAAATTTTTAAAAGAAACAATACATTTATCACACTCTGTCATCCTGCCAGTCAACACTACCTTCCGGTGACACAAAGTATTGAGCAAACTGGTCCCTCATTCTTGAAACCGCGACTGTACTGCGAGTGGTAATGTTGCTGTAGTCGTGCAAAGTTGTTTCTTGATTGTGGTCCTCCATAGAAATTGGTTCCTTGGTTAGGACAAAATTATGTAGGACCACGCACGCTTTAACAACATCATCAACAGTCTCGGTCTTCAAGTTAATTGCAGTCAAAAGGACACGCCATTTTGCTGTCATAATGCCAAAGGCACACTCCACCATCCGTCTGGTTCTTGTGAGGCGGTAGTTAAATATCCGCTTTGTATGTGTTAATCCTCTGCTGGCGTACGGCTTCAATAGGTGTTCGGACAGCTGGAATGCCTCATCACCTACACAAACGAATGGCATCGGTGGCCTGAGGTTTGAGGCAGTGGCCTAGGGGGGGAAACTGAAAACTGTTTCCATACAGTTTACGGCCCATGGCAGATAGTTTAAAGACTTGGGAGTCATTTGACCGTCCATAAGACCCAATGTCCACCGCGATAAACTTGTAGTCCGCATCTGGAATAGCCATCAGGACGACAGAGAAATATTTTTTATAGTTAAAGAATTCTGATCCGGTTTTGAATGCGGATGTGCTTTCCATCAACGGCGCCCAGGCAATTGGGGAACTGGCAGATGCATAAAAACTGGTCCGCTATTTGAAGCCACCGCTCTGTTGTTGGCTCTGGAATTAATTCTCCAACCAAACTATCCCACAGAGCACGACAAGTATAATTTATTATCCCGGATAGTGTGGAGATTCCCAGCCGATATTGAAAATGGAGCGATGACAGAGTTTCGCCAGTTGCCAGAAATCTGAAAACAAAATAGAAAATACAAATTATTTCAGAAACACAGCATTACATACCAGAACTCAGCTAGAACTATTGGAGATACCAAAAATAAGAACATCAATGAGAAACACTGTTTTATAACTAAATTTTGGTCTACTGATATGGTTTCCTAGTTGCCCTGTGATGTTAAATTAATGATAAAATTGCAAGTGTGCTGAAGCAAACAGATCCAATACATATAGCTTACCTTATAGTCACCATGAGATGCTCCGCCGGAGATATCGAGAACCGACAGTAGGTGTCCGATTTTTTTATTTGGTCTCCAACACGCTCAAGCAAATCATCAAAGTTTTCTTTGTTCATCCGCAGATAGGCAAAAAACTTCTCTGGATTTTGTCGCAGCTCCATGTTCAGTGTAGAAAACACACCACGAGTTAATCTCTGTGCCGTGATGGGGTGTATCCACATACGTCGTCGTCTTCGCTGGCGCTGACGCATAATGCGCTGTTCCTCAAACTTTCGCTCCTTCTCCCGAACTATAAACCTCATTCGATTCATCTCCGCAGTAAAATCAACAAGATTCCTGAAGATATTGCCGATAATGACATCCATGTTCGCCAGTCACTTGCTACTTGCTCTTCTCTCCAACCTGCACTTGCTCCTCTACAACCTGTCAAAGATGGGATGTAGGAGCAGTGTATATATAGGATTACAGTAGCCAATCATGTTTGGAACCCAAAAAGGGGCGTTCTTAAAAACCGGATCCGGCGCATTACGGCGTCAACGGATGCCAAACCGGATACACCGGATGAGACGGATGCGGTTTTTGAACGGATCCGTGAACCGGATCCGGCGGCGCATCCGGTTTTCATACTGGATGCCGGATGCGGCGCTGCGGCAAAATGCCGGGGGGCCGTCAGGCGCACAACGGATGTGTGAAAGAGGCCTAAGACATTATTATAAGAAGGAGGCAAATCCCTGTGATTCATTTAATCCATAAGGGGACATTGTCCCCAATATGGTGATCCATCGGCACTCCTTCTGAGCTAAAAGCTTTTTTATGTCCCCTCCTCTAATTCCACTCTGTATGTGCTGAATTCCACGGACGAGGAAGGATTTGGGATCACATTGATGATACATTTTATAATGCTTTGGTATGGTTTTTAAAGTAGCAATATCAGAAACCACGGCTGCTGCTAGAATGTCGCGCACGTGTTCTCTCGTTCGCACTCTCAATTGACGCGACGTCAAACCCACATAGATTTTATTGCAAACGCAAGTTGCATAATATATCACCTGTGTGGTAGCCCAGGTGATATGTTGTCTGATTTCAAAATTCCTACATCCGTCTGCTGAGGCAAAGGTAGCGGTACGTAAAATATTTTTACAAGCGATACAATGTCCACAGGGAAAACAACCATGTGGAGGTCCGCGCGTATTGAAGAAATTATTGATGGTAGGTTTATAGTGACTATGGACAAGCATATCAGACAAATTTGGACTTCTCCTAGCAGTCATGGGAGGATATCTGGGCAAAAGCTTAGATAGTGTTGGATCCGTCTGTAAGATATTCCAGTGACGTTGTAAACTCTCCCTCATTCGAGACCATTGTCCATTATATGTAGACTAGATGGTGGGCCCGATTCTAACGCATCGGGTATTCTAGAATATGTATGTAGTTTACGTATAGAGGCTGCTGGGGTGTATATAGAGGCTGCTGCTGGGGTGTATATAGAGGCTGTTGCAGCTGGGGTGTATATAGAGGCTGCTGCTGAGGTGTATATAGAGGCTGCTGGGAATATATAGAGGCTGCTGGGGTGTATATAGAGGCTGCTGCTGGGTGTATATAGGTTGCTGGGCTGTATATAGAGGCTGCTGGGCTGTATATAGAGGCTGCTGGGGTGTGTATAGAGGCTGCTATGCTGGGGTGTATATAGAGGCTGCTGCTGCTGGGATGTATATAGAGGATGCTGTGGTGTATATAGATGCTGCTGCTGGGGTGTATATAGAGGCTGCTGCTGGGGTGTATATGAGGCTGCTGCTGCTGCAGGGTGTATATAGAGGCTGCTGCTGGGGTGTATATAAGAGGCTGCTGCTGGGGTGTATATAGAGGCTGCTGCTGCAGGGTGTATATAGAAGCTGCTGCTGGGTGTATATAGAGGCTGCTGGGGAAAATACAGAGGCTGCTGGGTTGTATATAGAGGCTGCTGGGGTGTATATAGAGGCTGCTGCTGGGGTGTTTATAGAGGTTGCTGGGTGTATATAGAGGCTGCTGGGCGTAATATAGAACTGCTCCTGGGCTGTATATAGAGGCTGCTGCTGGGTGTTATAGAGGCTGCTGTGGTGTATATAGAGGCTGCTGCTGGGTGTATATAGAGCTCTGCTGGGGTGTGTATAGATGCTGCTGGGGTGTATATAGAGGCTGCTGGGTGTATATAGAGGCTGCTGGGGTGTATATAGAGGCTGGCTGCTGGGGTGTACTGGAGGCTGCTGCTGGGGTATATTGAGGCTGCTGCTGGGGTGTATAGAGGCTGCTGTGGGTATATAGAGGCTGCTGCTGGTGGGGTCTGCGTGGAGGCTGCTGCTGGGGTGTATAGAGGCTGCTGCTGGGGTATATGAGGCTGCTGCTGGGGTATATGGGAGGCTGCTGCTGGGGTATATAGAGGCTGCTGCTGGTCGTGAGCTCGCTGGTATATAGAGGCTGCTGCTGGGTATAAGGGCTGCTGCGTTGTATATAGAGGCTGCTGCTGGGGGTATTGGAGGCTGCTGGGGTGTATATAGAGGCTGCTGCTGGGGTATATAGAGGCTGCTGCTGGTATAAGAGCTGGCTGGTTCTGCGTGGAGGCTGCTGCTGGGGTTTACGTGGAGGCCACCGGTCAGGGTACTTCCGCTCTCTAACACAGGTTCTGTGACAGTCCCTGTGACGTTGCTAAGGCCACGGTCGGGTATCCAAGGGGTGTGCTCGCACCACTCCCTCAGCAACAAACACATCCAATCCGGAGGCAGCTGAGCAGAGAGGTCGCGACCAATCAGCGACGCGGGATTTCCGTTACAGACAGACAGAACTGACAAAACATGTTCAGTACATCATGGGCAGTTGGTGAGTCACCATGACCACATGGGCAGAGTTAGCCCTGCGTCGCTGATTGGCCGCGGCGGGACCAATCAGCGACGCGGGATTTCCTGGACAGACAGATAGACAGACAGACAGACGGACAGACGGGATAAGACAATTATATAGTAGATATGAATCTGACCTGCTCCTGTGTTTCTTTAATTTTCGGATGGGGATGCAGCAATGTGGCACGATTACTCCTTTTTGCTCTCATGTATCCCCTCCTAATACTTTTATTGCTGTATCCACGCATCCGAAATCTATCCTTCAAGTCCTGCGCCTGTTGTTTGACAGTGTCCTCTGAGGAGCAAATGCGTCGCATTCGCAAAAATTGGCCAATTGGGATGGCATTCACCGTGGCTCTCGGATGGCTAGATCCCGCATGTAGCAGTGAATTGACAGAGGTGGGCTTGCGGAACACATCTGTCTGCAGCTGCAGGTGATGATCCACCAGTATTTTAATGTCCAGGAAATCCACCTCTGTCTTGCTACATACGTACGTCAATCTAATGTTAAATTGATTAACATTAAGATTGTCCATAAATTTGTGTAATTGATTTTCACTGCCCTGCCAAATGATGAATAGATCATCAATATATCTGAGCCAACTTTGAACATGGTCTGCGGCCTGGGCGCCCTCCTCCCCAAAAATCCCCCTCTCCCAATATCGCAGGAAGAGATTTGCGAAGGAAGGCGCACAGGCCGCACCCATTGCTGTTCCACATTGCTGCAAATAAAAAACATCCCGAAAAACAAAAAAATTATGTGTCAAGACATATTGAAGTAATTCCAAAATAAGCTCACAGATGAGGCCATCCCAATTGCTGTTACTCAAAAAGAACCTGCAGGCATTAAGTCCATCTTCATGGCGCATACATGTATACAGCGATTCTATATCTGCTGTAACCAGGAGCATGTCAGTTTCCAACGTCATGCCCTCAATTCGAGCCAAAACATCCATAGTGTCTCGGGCATAGGAGGGCAGCGATCGACAAAAGGTTTTAAATAATAATCAATAAATTTGCATATCGGCTCGCATAACCCCCCTATACCCTAGACAATTGGCCGACCAGGTGGTTCCAAAGGATTTTTATGGATTTTTGGTATAAAGTATATAGTTGGTATTTTGGGTGCTTTAACAAGTAAGCCCTCCAATACTTTTTTCGGAATAATTCCTTCATCAAAGGCCCGATGTAAAATGCCCTCTAATTCATCCGAAAAACGCTTCAATGGATTGTAATCCAGTCTACGGTATGTCCTCTTATCTTTTAATTGCCGATAGGCCTCTTTTTCATACATCTGCTGAGGCCATATGACAATATTTCCCCCTTGTCAGCGGGCTTGATGACAATGTCGTCCATGCTCATCAACTCTTTTAATGCAGTTCTCTCATCAATTGTGAGATTATCATATGAATATCTATGTGGGATGAGTCTAAAGTCATCCATGACTAATTTAGTAAATATTTCGACAGCCGGGCACACTGACAAGGGGGGAAATCGAGTGGAGTGCCGGTAGATGTTTTTAGGGAACATACCTGTCACATGGGCATCCTGTTCATTTAACAATTCCTCAAGAGCCTCAAGGGCCTCTTCCTCAATTTGGCTCTCAGATTGTTGGCCTCCTAAGTTTCTCGCATGTAATTTCTTGAAAACGAGTTTTCTTGAAAAAAGGAAGAGGTCCTTTATGGCTGTGAAGGAATCGAAAGTATTAGTCGGAGAAAAAGTTAACCCTTAGAGAGTACTTCTAATTGTGCTAATGTGAAGCTATGTTCGGATAGGTTAATCACCTGAAGGTGATCACTCTTATTCTTTTTTAATCAAATGCATCAAAGAAACCACTGAGGGCTTACATCTCCCCAAAATAACAATCAAATAAGGAAATGAGAGAAGTAACATGTATTATGTAAGTAAAATATTCAATTTTTATTAGATATAAATTGACACTAACATGCAAATCTCATAACAATAATTACAATAGAATGATACAAGAATAAAAACAGTAGCAAGCAGAAGATGATGTGACTGTGAAAGTGGCCGCAGACAAAAAATGTATTTAAAGTCAGCCTATAACATAATGAGGAACGCAATGCTAACAATTGCCCATACAAATAGTAATAAGCATATCTATATAATGACAAGCGCCAAATCTTCTCTATATCCGGCAACTAAGCATCAAGTCCACTCATAATAATACATGTGTAAACAGTCACTAATGGACAATTTCAAAAATGCAAAGTTTAGGCATCCTTACCAAATTGTGACGTTGTCTGCGACGCACTAGAGACCCCGACGCGCGTTTCGCACCTCGCTTCTTCGGGGGACGATGTAAAAAAGCCATAGCTCGTGTGTTTTAATACACGCCGCATCATTATAGTAATGCCCAGTAATTAGACCCCGTTTGCGGCGCACAGTGACGGGACGCCTGTCGCACAAACGTCACTTCCGGCGTCGCAGAGATGATGCGCTCCAAGAGCAAACGCTCGTGTGACGTAAGTGGAACGCATCACTCTGTAGCGACGCCTTCTATGACGCAGGCGAAAAGGGCCCCGGCACCGCGCGCACAGTCTGGTCTGTAATCAAATAGATATTATAATAAGCTGGATACATCTCAAATAACTTTAAATGCAGAATATTCGCTACATTTATCCAAAATTACAATTACCACAATATTATATGAAACATTATCCAGAAATTTTAAACAATATACAAACAATGTACAAACATATAGCAGGACCCAACTAAACATGAAAATTATCCCCACATGACGGAAATACAATATATTCAAAAATATGTCAGTCTTTAATAACTCCATTGATATAGAGATCTTCAAAATCCATCCGTAAGGATAAGCCGACACCAAATGTGGTGTACGAAAATGGAGAGGGACTGTTTAATAATAAGGCGTCCATTCATGGCGGCTAGATAATTGGAAAAATGTGCCAAAACTGCAGTACTGTAATAACAAAAACACACACAATTAAAATCAACTCATAAAAACGCAAAACTCCAAGGATATGAACAGATACAAGGCTTCAAAGGTATCCTCAATTTATAGAAAGGAAGAGAAACCCAATTTTTCATTCAGACCACCAGGGGTCATAGTGCCAAGTCTAACAATCCATTTGCACTCTAATTGGGCTAATCTACGTTTAAGATTCCCACCACTAACTCCCCCATGGACACGATCAATGCCCCTTATCTTGAGTGAATCAGGGTCACAGCATGTTTTAATTTGAAATGGCGTGGAATAGTCCTCATGGAAAAAAGGTCATCATTAGTGGCGGCCGCTCTGATGTCTCTCACATGTTCCCTTACCCGTATACGTGCTATGGCTTTTTTACATCGCCCCCCGAAGAAGCGAGGTACGAAACGCGCGTCGGGGTCTCTAGTGCGTCACAGACAACGTCACAATTTGGTAAGGATGCCTAAACTTTGCATTTTTGAAATTGTCCATTAGTGACTGTTTACACATGTATTATTATGAGTGGACTTGATGCTTAGTTGCCGGATATAGAGAAGATTTGGCACTTGCCATTATACAGATATGCTTATTACTATTTGTATGGGCAATTGTTAGCATTGCGTTCCTCATTATGTTATAGGCTGACTTTAAATACATTTTTTGTCTGCGGCCACTTTCACGTCACATCATCTTCTGCTTGCTACTGTTTTTATTCTTGTATCATTCTATTGTAATTATTGTTATGAGATTTGCATGTTAGTGTCAATTTATATGTAATAAAAATTTTATTTTTTTACTTACATGATTGTTATTTTGGGGAGATGTAAGCCCTCAGTGGTTTCTTTGACGCATTTGATTAAAAAAGAATAAGAGTAATCACCTTCAGGTGATTAACCTATCCGAACATAGCTTCACATTAGCACAATTAGAAGTACTCTCTAACTTTTTCTCCGACTAATACTTTCGATTCCTTCACAGCCATAAAGGACCTCTTCCTTTTTTCAAGAAAACTCGTTTTCAAGAAATTACATGCGAGAAACTTAGGAGGCCAACAATCTGAGAGCCAAATTGAGGAAGAGGCCCTTGAGGCTCTTGAGGAATTGTTAAATGAACAGGATGCCCATGTGACAGGTATGTTCCCTAAAAACATCTACCGGCACTCCACTCGATTTCCCCCCTTGTCAGTGTGCCCGGCTGTCGAAATATTTACTAAATTAGTCATGGATGACTTTAGACTCATCCCACATAGATATTCATATGATAATCTCACAATTGATGAGAGAACTGCATTAAAAGAGTTGATGAGCATGGACGACATTGTCATCAAGCCCGCTGACAAGGGGAAATATTGTCATATGGCCTCAGCGGATGTATGAAAAAGAGGCCTATCGGCAATTAAAAGATAAGAGGACATACCGTAGACTGGATTACAATCCATTGAAGCGTTTTTCGGATGAATTAGAGGGCATTTTACATTGGGCCTTTGATGAAGGAATTATTCCGAAAAAAGTATTGGAGGGCTTACTTGTTAAAGCGCCCAAAATACCAACTATATACTTTATACCAAAAATCCATAAAAATCCATTGGAACCACCTGGTCGGCCAATTGTCTAGGGTATAGGGGGGTTATGCAAGCCGATATGCAAATTCATTGATTATTATTTAAAACCTTTTGTCGAATCGCTGCCCTCCTATGCCCGAGACACTATGGATGTTTTGGCTCGAATTGAGGGCATGACGTTGGAAACTGACATGCTCCTGGTTACAGCAGATATAGAATCGCTGTATACATGTATGCGCCATGAAGATGGACTTAATGCCTGCAGGTTCTTTTTGAGTAACAGCAATTGGGATGGCCTCATCTGTGAGCTTATTTTGGAATTACTTCAATATGTCTTGACACATAATTTTTTTGTTTTTCGGGATGTTTTTATTTGCAGCAATGTGGAACAGCAATGGGTGCGGCCTGTGCGCCTTCCTTCGCAAATCTCTTCCTGCGATATTGGGAGAGGGGGATTTTTGGGGAGGAGGGCGCCCAGGCCGCAGACCATGTTCAAAGTTGGCTCAGATATATTGATGATCTATTCATCATTTGGCAGGGCAGTGAAAATCAATTACACAAATTTATGGACAATCTTAATGTTAATCAATTTAACATTAGATTGACGTACGTATGTAGCAAGACAGAGGTGGATTTCCTGGACATTAAAATACTGGTGGATCATCACCTGCAGCTGCAGACAGATGTGTTCCGCAAGCCCACCTCTGTCAATTCACTGCTACATGCGGGATCTAGCCATCCGAGAGCCACGGTGAATGCCATCCCAATTGGCCAATTTTTGCGAATGCGACGCATTTGCTCCTCAGAGGACACTGTCAAACAACAAGCGCAGGACTTGAAGGATAGATTTCGGATGCGTGGATACAGCAATAAAAGTATTAGGAGGGGATACATGAGAGCAAAAAGGAGTAATCGTGCCACATTGCTGCATCCCCATCCGAAAATTAAAGAAACACAGGAGCAGGTCAGATTCATATCTACTATATAATTGTCTTATCCCGTCTGTCCGTCTGTCTGTCTGTCTATCTGTCTGTCCAGGAAATCCCGCGTCGCTGATTGGTCCCGCCGCGGCCAATCAGCGACGCAGGGCTAACTCTGCCCATGTGGTCAGGTGACTCACCAACTGCCCATGATGTACTGAACATGTTTTGTCAGTTCTGTCTGTCTGTAACGGAAATCCCGCGTCGCTGATTGGTCGCGACCTCTCTGCTCAGCTGCCTCCGGATTGGATGTGTTTGTTGCTGAGGGAGTGGTGCGAGCACACCCCTTGGATACCCGACCGTGGCCTTAGCAACGTCACAGGGACTGTCACACACTGTGTTAGAGAGCGGAAGTACCCTGACCGGTGGCCTCCACGTAAACCCCAGCAGCAGCCTCCACGCAGACCCCACCAGCAGCAGCCTCTATATACAACAGCAGCAGCCTCTATATACCCCAGCAGCCTCTATATACACCCCAGCAGCTCTATATACACCCCAGCAGCAGCTCCACGCAGACCCACCAGCAGCAGCCTCTATATACAACAGCAGCAGCCTCTATATACCCCAGCAGCAGCCTCCACATATACCCCAGCAGCAGCCTCACGTACACCCCAGCAGCAGCCTCTATATACACCCAGCAGCCTCTATATACACCCAGCAGCCTCTATATACACCCCAGCAGCCTCTATAACACCCAGCAGCAGCCCTCTATATACACCCCAGCAGCTCTATATACACCACAGCAGCCTCTATATACACCCCAGCAGCAGCCTCTATATACACCACAGCAGCCTCTATATACACCCTAGCAGCAGCAGCCTCTATATACACCCCAGCAGCCTCTAAATACAGCCCAGGAGCCTCTATATACAGCCCAGGAGCCTCTATATAACCCCAGCAACCTCTATAAACACCCCAGCAGCAGCCTCTATATACACCCCAGCAGCCTCTATATACACCCCAGCAGCCTCTATATATTCCCCAGCAGCCTCTATATACACCCCAGCTGCAGCCTCTATATACACCCCTGCAACAGCAGCCTCTATATACACCCCAGCAGCAGCCTCTATATACAGTACACCCCAGCAGCAGCCTCTATATACACCCCAGCAGCACAGCCTCTATATACACCCCAGCAGCAGCCTCTATATACACCCC